>JBBMOL010000805.1:0-67351 GCA_037954665.1 Laguncularia racemosa
AATTTTCGTCTTGGATGTCTTAAGGAACGGTCGCCCTAATAATATCAGTGATGAATTATGGGAATCATTATCTTCCAAGTCAAGCACATAAAAATCAGCAGGAAAAACCAACCCATTAACTTAAACTAAAACATCTTCTAGAACTCCCTCAGGATAAACATTGGACCTGTCAGCAAGTTGAACAATAACACTGTTTCCTTCAAGGGGCCAACATTCAAACGTTGATAAAAGACAAAGGCATGACATTGATCGAAGCTCCTAGATCACACATGGCTTTAGCGATTCCAAGATTACCTATTTTGCAAGGAATAGTAAACATACTTGGATCCTTGCATTTAGGAGGAAGCTTCTTCTGAATAATAGCTTAAACATTCTCACTCACACTAATCTTTTCATTACCTTTCAGCTTCCTTTTGTTAGTGCACAATTCTTTGAGAAATTTAGCATAGCGAGGTATTTGCTTAATGGCATCAAGCAAAAGAATATTTACCTCAACTTTTCGAAAAGTTTCCAGAATCTCTTTTTCTTCCGCTTCATGCTTGGATTTTGCTAATCTGAAGGGTGATGAGATCCGGGATGAGAGCCAAGCCGGAAGAAGAAACGTGGATCCTCTTAAAGTGCTGCCTGGACCGATCAAAGAAATCGAGCAAAAGATTCAAGGAAGCACTTAACGGGTTAATAAAGGTTGTCCATGAAGCCGGAAAGGATTGGAGCAATCATGGAGTTGGAACGGATTGGAACAACCATTGGAAGACCCTTGCTTTTTACAAGTTATACTGGATACGGGTTGAAGAGGGCGTGTACTTTCAAGGCACGGCCGTGTAGGACTCTCAAGATTGCTTAGAATCATACACGGCTAGATACACGGTTAAAAGGCACGGCCGTGTATGGAGTCAAGCAAATCCACAGAAAGATACAGGCTAAAGTACACGGGCGTGTATGTTGCCAGAAGTTGCACAGAAGATACACGGTCAAAGTACACGGGCGTGTATGTTGCCAGAAGTTGCACAGACAAGTACACGGGGTGTACACAGGCCGTGTATCCCCTGTCGGCCAGCTTGTTCTGTTTCACGTTTTTATGTCACTTAACTAAACTACGTCATTTTGGACTTGTTTTTTTTACACGAATTGTAACCCTATATAAAAGCTCCTAGGGTTTAGAACATGAGATAAGACATCATTGAACATTAAACACTTTTGAGAGGCACCTCTCTTGGTTCTTCAAGAACTTAATTCGAACTTATCGGATTGATTTCTGTGGCGTTCATCCCGACTTATCAATCGGTTTTCCATCCCGATTGTGGCGTCTTCACTTTTATACCAAGGTTCTTGTCTCGCTTATAGACAACGGGTCGCGGTTTTCCACTTTAGGCGTTTGGGCGTCTTAGGCAACGAATTTCCGAACGTATTGGTATTGGGTTTCGTCACGAGTTGGCGTGGTTCGTATCAGTTTGGTATCAGAGCTTAGGTTTGTCAAAACATCAAGTTCGGTTGAGGAAGGTAATATCAAAACCCTAACTCCAATCGTTCATATCAATTATCGTGTTCAATTCCGCAATATTAATTGTCTTTTGATAGTGTAGTATTTACTAGTCGATTGTAAAAAAAAAAAAAAAAAAGAGTAAAAAATCACGACCAAAAAAAAAAGAAGGGAAAAGAAAAGAAAAGAGAAACGTGATCAAAAGCCAAAAAAAAAAAAAAACAGAGACAAAAAAAAATTCGGATAGAAAAATAGAGGAAAATTTTACGAACCCTAGAGTTGGTTTTGAATTCTACGGAAGGAAATTGATGTAGTTCGGGTTAGTTCCAAGAGAATTGAGAAGAGGAAATTGGTGAGTGATATCATCGTTGTTTGTGAGAATACACGAGTGACTGTGTGATATCATCATTTGAGCGAAACACGTAAGGGAGTGTATCGTGAGGTTTGATCATATATATATTTGTGTTGTACTAATCTTTTCGGCAGGAACTATGTCGAGACAACATTCTCGGAAGGTGAGAGGGGAAGGTTTGATGCTAGGTTAGTAATTGAGGCGTTGAGGGGAGAAATGAAGAGGATGTTCCAAGAAGGAATGGAACAAATTCATGAGACGGTGGAGCAAAGACTAGAGCAATCCACAAACGTATTCCAAGGGCATAAGAGGGAGAGTCGTTCTAGGAGAGTACCGAGGGGTGGAGATGAAATGTCGGGTGATGACTTTGATGAGCCTTCTGTTGGGAGTCATAGAGGTTATAGTGGTCGGAATAGAGGGACTAGAGATTAGGAAGATAGAGGAGATAGGAATAGAGAGGATGATCAATTGAGTAGCATAAAGATGAAGATTCCTCCTTTCCAAGGGAAGAATGATCCCGAGGCGTATTAGAATGGGAGAAAAAGGTGGAGATGGTGTTTGATTGTCACAACTATAGTGGGAGAAAGAAGGTGAAACTTGCTGCCATTGAATTTTCAGATTATGCTATAGTGTGGTGGGATCAATTAATGTTGAATAGAAGAAGGAGTGGTGAGCCACCTATTGAGTCTTGGGAAGAGATGAAAAGAGTGATGAGAAAGCGTTTTATACCTGCGTATTACTATCGTGAATTGCATAACAAGTTGCAAACTCTGAGGAGGGAAGCCGAAGTGTAGATGAGTACATCAAGGAGATGGAAGTCACTATGATTAGGGCGAATGTAGAAGAGGATAGAGAGGCTACAATGGCTAGATTCCTTGCTGGGTTGAATAGAGAAATCCAAAATGTGGTTGAATTGCAGCATTATGTAGAATTGGAGGATATGGTTCACATGGCTATAAAGGTTGAGAACCAGCACAAGCGGAAGGGTAGTAGTAGTGCACGATTTCAACAGGGTAATGGTTCATCCACTTAGAAGACTAATCAATGGAAGAAGGAAGAAAAGCCTTTACCTACCAAACCAAAAGGGGAGCTGAGGCAAGCGGGTTCTACTCCTGGTAATCAAGGTAACCCTGAATCTTCTACTTCTAGAAATCGTGACATTAGATGCTTTAAATGTCAAGGTAGAGGCCATATTGCTAGTCAATGTCCAAATAGGCGTGTGATGATTTTGCGTGATGATGGTGAGTATGAGACTGAGGGGGATAGTGAAGAAGATGATATGCCACCATTAGAGGATGTTAGTGATGATGAGGAGCCTGCAATGGGAAGGCTAGTGGCAGTAGTGAAGCGAGTGCTGAATGTGCAGGTGAAGGAAGAAGAGGAGGTGCAAAGAGAAAATATATTTCATACTAGATGTTATTTAGGAGATCACATTTGTAGTTTGATCATTGATGGAGGGAGTTGCACCAATGTAGTGAGCAATTTTATTGTTGAGAGGCTGGGGCTCAAAACTGTTAGACACCCTAGTCCATATAAATTGCAGTGGTTGAATGATAGTGGTGAGACTAAGGTGAGTAAGCAAGCCTTGATTGGTTTTCGCATTGGTAGGTATGAGGATGAGGTGTTATGTGATGTAGTGCCAATGCAAGCATGTCATGTGTTGTTGGGGAGGCCATGGCAATTTGATAGGAAGGTTGTTCATGATGGCTTTTCTAACAAGTATATGCATGTTCACCAAGGAAAAACTTTTAACCTTAAACCTTTAACACCTAAACAAGTGTATGAGGACCAATTGCAGCGACAACATTCTTTTGCAAAACATAAGGTGAGTGAAAAGCAGAGTGAGAGTGAGAGAGCAAAAGACAATGAAAAGAAAAAGGAATATAAAAGTCAAGATCAAAAGGAAAAAGAGAGGAAGGCTGGAAAGAGTGTGAGAGGCCAAGTTGAAGGGGGATCAACTTTGGTGGTGAGTGAAAAGGAGAGGGCAGCCTTGCAAAAGGAGAGTTGTGTGGCAAGAGCGAGTGTAGTAAGGAGAGCGTTAGTGATGAGGCAACCTATGTTGTTGCTGGTTTTCAAGGAAACATATTTGATTACTAACGAATTATCTAATGCTTTGCCTAGTGTGGTTATGTCTCTTGTGCAGGACTTTGAAGATGTCTTTCCGAAGGAACTCCAAAGGCCATTTGATGAATTAATGGAGAAGGGATACGTGAGAGAAGGCATGAGTCCATGTGCAGTGCCTGTGATTTTGGTGCCTAAGAAGGATAGATCATGGAGAATGTGTGTTGACTGCCGCGCTATCAACAACATCATGGTAAAGTATCGTCATCCCATTCATCATTTAGATGACTTCTTAGATTGGTTATATGAGTATAGTGTCATTCCTCATGAGCCTTGGATAGATATTTCCATAGATTTTGTGTTAGGATTATCTAGGCCTTAGCATGGTCGAGATTCTAATTTTGTGATTGTGGATAGGATTTTTAAAATGGTTCATTTCATTCCTAGTTATAAAACTGATGATGCTATACACATTGTTGAATTGTTCTTTAGAAAGGTATTGCGTCTGCATGGTATACCTAGTAACATTGTTAGTGATCGGGATGTAAAGATTTCGAGTCATTATTGGAGAGTATTGTGGGAAACGTTTGGAACTAAATGGATGTTTTCAACTATCTGTCACCTACAAACTGATGGGCAAATTGATGTGGTTAACAGGACATTAATTCAATTGTTAAGGGCAATCATAGAGAAGAACATTAGGACTTGGAAGGATTGCCTACCATTTGTGGAGTTTGCATGTAATAGGGCTTTAAATAGCATTATTCATTATTCACCATCTGAGATTGTGTATGGTTTTAATCCATTGGTTACTATTTATTTATTGCCATTACAACCTAACAAGTTTGTGAGTTTTGAAGATGATTTTAAAGCAGATTTCTTGAGAAGGCTAAACATTGAGCGAAGAACTGAGCAGTATGTGAAACAAGACAACAAGGGTTATCGACAAGCTGTTTTTGAACTTGGAGATTGGATTTGGGTTCACATGCATAAAGAGCGGATTCTCGTACAGCGTAGATCTAAATTACTTCTTAGAGGCGATGGACCAATTCAAATTCTTGAATACATCCATGATATAGCATACAAGAAAGATTTACCAGGTAAGTATCTAGTAAGTGTCACGTTTAATGTTATTGATCTGAGTCCATTTGATGCAGGAAATGATTTGAGGACAAATCCTTTTCAAGAGGAGGGGAATGATGAGATCCGGGATGAGAGCCAAGCCGGAAGAAGAAACGTGGATCCTCTTAAAGTGCTGCCTGGACCGATCACAAGAAATCGAGCAAAACGATTCAAGGAAGCACTTAACGGGTTAATAAAGGTTGTCCATGAAGCCGGAAAGGATTGGAGCAATCATGGAGTTGGAACGGATTGGAACAACCATTGGAAGACCCTTGCTTTTGTACAAGTTATACTGGACACGGGTTGAAGAGGGCATGTACTTTCAAGGCACGGCCGTGTAGGACTCTCAAGATTGCCTAGAATCATACACGGCTAGATACACGGTTAAAAGGTACGGCCGTGTATGGAGTCAAGCAAATCCACAGAAAGATACACGGCTAAAGTACACGGGCGTGTATGTTGCCAGAAGTTCCACAGACAGATACACGGTCAAATTACACGGGCGTGTATGTTGCCAGAAGTTGCATAGACAAGTACACGGCCAAAGTACACGGGCGTGTACACAGGCCGTGTATCCCCTGTCGGCCAGCTTGTTCTGTTTCGCGTTTTTATGTCACTTAACTAAACTACGTCATTTTGGACTTGTTTTTTTTACACGAATTGTAACCCTAGTATAAAAGCTCCTAGGGTTTAGAACATGAGATAAGACATCATTGAACATTAAACACTTTTGAGAGGCACCTCTCTTGGTTCTTCAAGAACTTAATTCGAACTTATCGGATTGATTTCCGTGGCGTTCATCCTGACTTATCAATCGGTTTTCCATCCCGATTGTGGCGTCTTCACTTTTATACCAAGGTTCTTGTCTCGCTTATAGACAACGGGTCGTGGTTTTCCACTTTAGGCGTTTGGGCGTCTTAGGCAACGAATTTCCGAACGTATTGGTATTGGGTTTCGTCACGAGTTGGCGTGGTTCGTATCAAAGGGAAAGGAGGTGGTGTCGACATGACCTTTGATGGCTCTACTAGAGACCCTCTACTCTGGTTGACCTGCTGGCTCGGAATTGAAATTTCTTTCTTAGTCTCTTCCTCAAGATTAGATGGGTGTTCTTTCTTATTTGATCCCTGCAATTCTGTTCCACTTCTTAAGGTAATTGCATTAACGCTTTGCTTTGGATTTGTAATAGTTTAAGAAGGTAACTTACCTTGAGTTTCTAACCTGTTTACCGCAGAAGCAAGTTGGCTTACCTGATTTTCCAAGTTGTGGATGCTCTGCTTTGTCTCATCCTGAAATTGTTTTGTATTAACAGCAAGAGATTTAACAATTTCCTCAAGAGACATACTGAAGTGGAAGGGGCTTGGGGTAGTTTGGTTTGATGGCTTAGGCTGGAATTGTTGGAAATGTTGTGGGTTATTACCATACCGGAAGTTAGGATGATCCCTCCATCCAGGATTATAAGTATTCGAGTAGGGATCATATTTCCTTTGTGCTGTCCCGGGAATCCTCCTACAGCATTGGCGTGTTCATGATTGTCATCTTGCAATGTAGGGCACATGTCGGTAGGGTGATTAGAGCAGCACAAATTCCACAAGCCTTCACCTGTTGGGTATTTCCAAGAGCTAGCTGCTGCACAAAGGAGGTTAAGTTAGAAATTTGATGTTTAAGGTTAGAAACACTTACCTCATTTACCTTCCTTGAAGATGTATCATGCCTATACCCAAATTGTTGCGAATTAGCAGCCATAATGGAGATCAATTCCCTAGCTTGACTAGGGGTTTTGTTTACTATGGCGCCTCCACTTGCAGCATCCATCATTTTCCTCTCCATTGGAAGCAAGCCTTCCTAGAAGTATTGGATGAGGAGTTGTTCAGATATCCCATGTTGTGGACAGCTTGCACACAGTTGCTTGAACCTCTCCCAATATTCATGAAGAGTCTCGGTGTCCCTCTGTTTGATACCACAAATTTCTCTTCTTATACCAGCAGCTCTAGATGCGGGGAAACATTTGTCTAAGAAGAGTTCACCATATCTGTCCAAGTGGCTATAGAACCTGGAGGCAAATAAAACAACCAATCTTTAGCTTTAGTACTTAAAGAGAATGGAAAAGCACGTAACTTGATTTGATCGTCGGTTATTCCTTGCAGCCTCAACACACTATATGAAATTCTTTCAAACGTTTGTGAGGATCTTCATTCTCAAGAACATGAAAGGTGGGTAGCAATGTATCAACCCAGATTTCAACTCGAATTGACAACTAGTTCGGGATAGTGAATACAAAGGGTTGTTGATTCACATCTGGTGCAGCCAATTCCCTTAATGTTCTCTCGGGATTTGCCATATCGTCTTCTTTTTCAGAATCAAGGGATGAATCAGACAAATCCGATGCTAAGTTCAGTCTAAGGGATGATCTAGTTTCTCTTCGTAGCCTCTTAAGAGTCTTCTCGATCTCTGGATTATAAGTGAGTTCACCTATCTGAGAAGAACAAGTCATACAAGAATAGAAATAAATTTGACACCAATCCCCGGCAGCGGCACCAAAATTTGATGGGTGTCGAATCCAACAAAAATAAAAACCTACTCCTAGACAATGACATGATTTGCGTATAGTAGTGAGTAGGTCGTATCCACAGGGATTGGTTAAATATATTTCATTCAAAGCGAATAAAGAGGAAAAGAAGAATGTGGGGGGGGGGTTTGTTTGTGAATCAAAATAATATTGAAATAAGATAATAAAATCGAATATTGATAAAAGCCTAGCCAAAGGAATCAAGATAGTTTAATTCTAGGAATTGATCATCGATGCAAATGTCTTCTATCCTTATTTCTAAATAAACTGGTTATGGTTATTAACAAGCTCTAACAACCTATCTCTCCGTACTTCTTTGATAACCAAAACAAGCTCTTTGATTATTTCTCTTATCGATTAGACAACCCTAGACAAGCTCTTTGGATTTAATCTATCAATAGCATTAAAAAACTAGAGAGACTACCAATTCATGCTAGTAGATTATAAGATAACCTATTTAAACAAGATCATACATCTCCATAACATGAATTCGATCATCTATTTTATAATCAAACATGTTATCGTGTCACCGATACTAGAACTATCAAACAATTACGGATTCGACGTGCTAGTTGACAATATATTAACTTTCTAATTGAGTAGAAGAGCTCTAATTCATACCAATCAACAAAGATAATAATGACAAAACGTTCAGAGGATACATGAATATCCAAAAACAAAGAATAGATTAAAAACAACTCAATTAGATCTCACAATTCGTGGAGAATCAAACTTCTATGACCGTTTGGCTAGAAAAACTACTTAGCTACACATGTTCATCATAAAAACAAAAATTAAAAGTGAAAACATAACAAGCCTCTAGTCCCGGCTGCCTGCTCTGCCTCCTTCTTTCCTTCTTGTCTCCAAGATGATCCCAGCTCTTTTTTAACCCTCTAGGGTTAGTTCTATTTATATTGTTGAAGGGATGGTAGGTGATCTTTTGCTAGCAAGATACAAAATATCTTTCCTTTTTCAAGTAAATCTCGAGAAGAAAATAATCGTCCGCTTGGCACGCCCAACACCACGGCGTGGGTCAAGCCGTGCCTTCTTCTATGGGTAATCTACAATTCTTCATCCGTGATCAGTGTGTGCCACGGCTTATACCACAGCCAGATCTCAAGCCGTATCATCCTCTGGTTGATGTTCCACAATTTCTCATCCTTGGCACATCTTCCATTTCAACTTCCACCACGTCTTCAACCACGGCTTCCACCACGGCCAAATCACGAGCCGTGTCTCTCTCTGTTGATAGTCCACATTTCCACCTTCTTGTGCAGTGTATAGCACGGCTTGCACCATGGCCATATTACAAACGTGCCTCCTTTTAGACAGATACACGGTCGTGTACTTCAATCGTGTATTTTCCCGTGGATTCTTCAAGACAAATACACGGTCGTGTACTTCAACCGTGTATTTTCTTGTGGCTTTAAAACTAAGTATACGGCCGTGTACTTCAACTACACGCCCATGTACTTTCGTCCGGCGGTGTAAATCTTTTCCTTTGATCCAAATTGTAGATGAATTCTCTAATTTACTTGAATTAGCACTCTTGACTCCATTTAACCTGATTTTTCACCATAATAAAATTAAGTACCATTTCCTTATGATTTCTATAAAATCTATAATAAATTAACACACTTCATACTATAAAGATTGAGTATAAAATGGCTCTATCAAAAGACCACTAATAAAGCAGAAAAAGGTAGAATTATAGAAGAAAGAACAAAAGACTCAAAAGCTAGAAAGACACCTATCGTCCACCTTATAAACCCTCATTGCCATATCCTACCAGGCTGCGGAACAACAAGGATCGGGAACATTTCGGTAAGTTTCTGGATTTGTTGAAACAGTTACATATCAACTTACCACTTGTGGAAGCTCTTTCTCAGATGCCCAAGTATGTCAAGTTCTTAAAAGATTTACTATCTAATAAGAAGAAGATGGAAGAGATCTCCACTACAACAATTGGTGCGGGTTGTTCTGCGATTTTACTGAATACGCTTCCAAAGAAATTGAAGGATCTAGGGAGTTTCACCATACTATGTTTCATTGGTAATCTACCCGTAGAAAAAGCATTAGCAGATCTAAGGGCTAGCATAAACTTGATGCCATATTCCCTCTTTCAAAAGCTGGGATTAGGGAGCCAAAGCCCACATGAATGAGCCTTCAATTGGCAGACCGATCAGTGAAGTTTCCTAGAGCGGTTATTGAAGATGTATTAGTAAAAGTAGAAACTTTCATCTTCCCGGTTGATTTTGTGATCTTGGACATGGATGTTGACACAGAAGTTCCTCTGATCTTGGGATGCCCCTTTTCAGCCACAGCCCAAGCAATCATTGATGTGGCTGAGGGCTGATTAGTGCTGTGCATTGGGGGAGACGAGTTAGTGATACAAATACCAGCTGTGATGAAGAAATCAGTAAGTTCTGATGATACTTGTTATGCAATTGATTTACCTGATACCGTTGTAGAAGATATCTTATGCAAGGATCCATTAAAGTTGAGTTTGAGAGTATGTGATATTGAAGAGACAGAAGATTGTGCAATACAAGAAATGTTGACTCATCTTGATGGCAAGGAAGAACTTGCGATAAAAACAGAAAGGGAGAATATTGATGCAGGAGATGTTACCAGACTAAAGCCCTCTATTGAAGATCCTCCAATTCTGGAGTTGAAGTAACTCCCTGAATATCTGGAGTATGCTTTCTTAGAGAAGGATTCTCAGTTGCCAGTCATCATTGCAGCCGGGCTAACCATTGTTCAGAAGGAAAAACTCTTGAAGATCTTGAAGGAGCATAAACGTGCCTTGGCATGGAAAATTTCGGATATCCAAGGGGTTAGTCCATCTTTCTGCACACACAAAATCCTGGTGGAAGAAATTTCAAACCAGTTGTGCAAGCTCAAAGATGACTTAATCCAAACATGAAAGAAGTCGTTAAGAAAGAGGTAATCAAATTGTTAGATGCTGGCCTAATTCATCCTATTTCTGATAGTTCATGGGTAAGCCCCGTCCAAGTGGTGCCAAAGAAGGGGGGAATGACGGTGGTCCCAAATGAGAATAATGAGCTTATACCAATGAGGATGGTGACAGGATGGCGAGTCTGCATTGACTATCGCAAATTAAATGAAGCCACTCGCAAGGACCATTTTCCTTTACCTTTTGTTGATCAGATGTTGGAGAGGCTTGCTGGACATATGTTCTACTGTTTTCTAAGTGGGATGTCGGGATATTACCAGATCCAAATTGCCCCTGAAGATCAAGAGAAAACTACCTTCACATGTCTTTATGGCACATTTGCTTATAGGAGGATGCCCTTTGGGTTATGTAATGCACCGGCCACTTTTCAATGATGCATGCTAGCGATTTTCGAAGATCTGGTTGAAGATATCATGGAGGTATTCATGGATGACTTTTCCGTGTTTAGGGATTCATTTGATTCTTGCCTACAGAATTTGGAAAGGGTGCTCATACGTTGTGAAGAAACCAACTTAGTTTTAAATTTGGAGAAGTGTCACTTTATGGTGACTGAAGGTATTGTCTTGGGACACAAAATATCTCAACAGGGGATTGAAGTAGACAACTCCAAAGTTGATACTATAGCCAAACTTCCCCACCTTCTTCTTTAAAGCTATTCGAGAGTTTTCTGGGACATGCTGGATTCTATAGACGATTCATCAAGGATTTCGCCAAAATTGCTCGCCCTCTCACCAGGTTGTTGGAAAAGAACTTCGCCTTTGATTTCAATGATGAATGTCTCCAAGCCTTTGAGGCGCTGAAGGAGAAACTGACCAAGGTTCCTATCATGGTGGCTCCAGATTGGAACCTACCATTTGAACTGATGTGCGATGCCAGCGACTATGCAGTAGGAGCTGTCTGGGTCAAAGAAAGGATAAGTATTTCCAGCCAATATACTATGCCAGCAAAACTCTACCGGTGCTCAAGAGAATTATACCACTACTGAGAAGGAGTTATTGGCAGTAGTGTTTGCTTTTGAAAAATTTAGATCCTATCTTGTTCTTTCTAAGGTTGATAGTGTACACTGACCACTCCGCCTTGAGATATTTAATGACTAAGACGATGCAAAACCCCGCCTCATCAGGTGGATACTCCTATTGCAGGAATTTAACCTTGAGATCAAAGACAAGAAGGGAGCAGAAAATCTTGCAGCAGATCATCTATCTCGATTGGAGAACCCATGTGTTGAGTAGCTGAAGGAAGAAGATATTAATGATAGATTTCCTGAGGAGAATTTGTATTCCGTCAACAAAGTTAGCAGTTCGGAGTCCCCATGGTTTGCGGACATGGCCAACTATTTAGTGGCTAGGGTCCTTCCATAGGACATGTCAAAGCAACAGAAAAAGAAGTTCTTTACTGACCTGAAGTATTACTATTGGGAAGACCCCTACTTGTTCAGGTATTTCTCAGACCAAATGATCAGGCGTTGTGTCTCACATGAGGAAGGACAGGAGATCTTGAGCCGTTGCCATAGTGGACCCATTAGGGGACACCATGGTGTAAACAGGATAGCCCACAAAGTGCTAGAAGCTGTTTTTATTGGCCATCAGTATTCAAGGATGCCCAAAGTTTTGTAGCTCAATGCGATCGATGCTAGAGAGACGGCAACATTTCAAGGAAGGACGAAATGCCACAACACTATATTTTGGAGTGCGAAGTGTTTGATGTATGGGGTATTGATTTTATGGGACCATTTCCTCCTTTATATGGAAACAAGTATATATTGGTAGAAGTAGACTATGTATCTAAGTGGGCAGAAGCGCAAGCTCTACCAACAAATGACGCTAGGGTGGTTGTCAAGTTCCTCAAGAGGCTCTTTTGCCGTTTTGGGGTGCCTCGAGCACTATTAGTGATCGGGGTACACATTTTTGCAACTCTCCGGTTGAAAAAGTCTTAAAAAGATATATGGAGTGACTCACCATCTTACCACTCCTTATCATCCACAAATAAGTGGGCAAGTAAGTTGACAAATAGAGAGCTAAAGCGCATCTTAATGAGATCAACTCTCCAGCATGGGCGAGATTGGGCAGACAGGTTAGACGATGCATTATGGGCTTACAGGACGGCCTACAAAACACCACTTGATACAACTCCTTTCCGGTTAGTATATGGGAAAGCGTGTCACTTACCAGTTGAGATTCAACATAAGGCATTCTGGGCAATCAAGACTATCAATCTCGATCTCGACAAGTCAGGGGCTCACAAGAATAGGCAGATTAATGAGCTTGATGAGTTAAGACTTATGGCCAATGATAACGCTAATATCTACAAGGAGAGAGCCAAAGCATATCATGGGCGCAAGGTTACGCCACACAAGCAATTTAAGGAAGGGGATATGGCACTGCTATTCAACTCTAGGTTAAAACTTTTTCCTGGGAAACTCAAATCAAAATGGTCAGGTCCTTTTCGGGTCAAGAACGTTTTCCCTTATGGAACGGTGGAGTTAGAACACCCTGAAAAGGGTATTTTCAAGGTCAATGGATAGAGACTTAAACATTACTTAGGGGACAAGAAGGTCTTTGAAGAAAGAACGGAGCTGACCCTCATTGGAATCCATAACTGATCTCCCTCTATTCATTAGGTCGAGCTAACGACGTTAAACAAAAGCGCTGGCTGGGAGGCAACCCATGCATCTACTAGGTTAGTTTTCCCTTTACTATCATCATCAATATATTAGTGAATGTTGGTTTTGCAGGTGAGATTTTAACAATGAGGGTACGACATGGTCTAAGCCACACCTAAGTGTATGAGCATTTGTAAAAGGTGTTTTGTTCCAAGGGATGACACCGGTACAGGCACGTCCAAGTTACAAGCCGTGCCACAAGGTAAGATTTTTCCAAATTCCTTTATATAAGAGCAGTGCCTGACACGGCTTAGAACACGCCCAGTTTTGAAACCATGTCATCAATAGCCCTTAGGGTTCGCGATTTTCATATATAAGACGCCTTTCCCTACACTTATCTCCTCATTCACACATTACTTCTCTCTGCATCTTTGTTTTTCTTTTTTTTGCTCCTCTCTGTTGGTTCCACTGGGTGAAGGACATCATTCATCAATCTTTAGAGATTTCTTGTGCGTGGTGCATCCAAGATGCCTAGGACTAAAACGGTGGCGCGTAAGAATGCTCAACCTCGTTCAGCTAGGGGGTCATCTAGAGCTTCGAGACGCTATCCTCCTAACTTGAGGAGGGATGATGAAGCTAAGTATGACACGGTGCGAGAACGGAAGGTATTCACGCCTAATGTGGTAATCGATAGGGAAGTGCTCGCTCGATATGGGTTGGTGGAAAAATTTGATTAATTCTTGAACGATCCAGCTTAGAGAGCAATTCTGAGCATTGAGGAGGACGTTTATGCTTCGCTGAGCTATGACTTCATCGCCACATTCAAGCTTAGTTTCGGCCGTCATACCTAGCTTGATAACGTGGTCTCCTTCTACTGCCAAGGGAGTTACCACCGTGTTGAAATGAGAGAATTTATCAAGTGCCTGGGTATTTATGAAAATGAGTTTATCGACTTCGATGAGTTCTCTCAGCTTTTGGATGCTTTTCCCATGGGCTTATTACAGTATAGAGTGTGGAACAATATGGGAGATGGCGGGTATGATCCATCCAAATCTAAGGGAAGCCATTTACGGGATCCTGTCGTGCGTGTGCTTCATTACATTTTAGCCCATTCAACCACTGGTAAAGGTGATTCTCAGGGGGTTGTGAATGCTTCGGACTTGTACCAGCTGTGGAGTATGATCACGGGTACCCGAGTTAATGTTGGATTAGCAGCTGTTTGGTGTTTCAAAAAACAGTGCGATCTAGGGCATCACAAGGTTTTTGTCGGCTCCTGGAATACCCGTATTCTGAAGAACTATGGTGTCTTCCCAACATGAGTTCCAAGGGACAGTTGTGGAAGGAGTACCTCTCTCCCTAAGGGTGTTTTATGGAGGTGGAGGTTTCGCATACTGGATGCATCTGAAGAACAACAAGAGCAGGAGATAGAACCCGAGTAGGATGAGGAGCAAGAGCAAGCTCAAGAACAGGCCGTACCGAACCAAGAGCTAGCAGATTTTGTAAAGAGATTGACTGCGGATTTGGAAGAAATTAAGAGAGCACAAGCCAGGCAGTCAAAGCAGGTGAAGAGCCTGAAGAGTTATTTGGTCACGTGTTTATCACGAATTGGTGAGAAATTGGGGTAGATCTTCCCCATGTGGTGGCTCTAGTGATGAGGATGTCGTATCACAAGCTACTCGGGTTGTTTCGGGAGGAGATCGTCACTCGAGCGGTGCATATGTTCCAGGTTTTCATTTTGGAGAATCCTCAGGTGCAGCTTTCATGGCACCACATGAAAGTCCAGCAGTTGCTATTGCCGAAGCGAGCAATCAGTAGGATACTGAGGTGATTAGATCTGATTCTTCTCGCCAATCGGACACTGTACCGTTGCCATCTGATGATGACTTCAGTAGTTGATCTCGCGGGTTGATAGATGGAGGTTAGACCCTGGAGATTTGGACCTTTGTGCAGAACAACCATTCTACTTTTGTTTTTACTGTCCTAACTTGTTTGATTCCGGAAGACTAACCAACCACTAGTGTTTGAAACAGAAAATACTGATGATAGTTAGCTTTATTTTCAGTTGATTATTAGTTTCTTTTGTTTTGTGTTTTTTTTTTTTGTTAGATACAGCTTTCAAAGTACACCAACCTTTAGTAGGGGTTCTCATGACTTTACTTGGGCGTCACTTGACTTTCTGTTAAAGATCCGCATTGTAAGAGAGTTCAGGGAAGTTTTCATTTTCCTTTTCCTATTACTCTTTGCTTCCCTTTATGCATTTCATGAGGACATTAGGGACAATGTCTATTATAAGTGTGGGGAAGGGGGTTAGGAAAACGAAACTAGGATATAAGGGTTATGCAACCAAAAATGTAATTTCCTCTTATTTAAGGTATATTCGATGATGACTTTTGACAATCAAGGACTGTTGAGATTTGTTCATACCCCCGTGGAAAATCTTAAACAATTTTTGTTCTCTTATTTTGTATTAGAAATACGTTGCTAAAATTACAAGATGAAATCCAAGTGAAGTAAACTTACTTGTTATTTAACCTCTACTTTCGGGAATTGAGATTGGATTAAGGTCACTAGTGAGTTTAGTATGCTCTTCTTTTTGCTCAGTAGGTAAGTTATGTAACTTGGAGTGAAGAAGTAAATGATACTTGTAACTTGGTGATTCCTTTTCGAAGAAGTTTATGAAAAAAAAAAGAAAAAAAAATTGGGAGTAATTGAAGAATATAAGAATTTATAAATAGTTCAGAAGTGGACCTCATAGACTCGAGTAATTAAGCCTGTGAGATGCCTTTTTAGGGAATAACATCTATTAACTCGAGTGACGAACTTGGGATCAATGGCTGAAAGCTCTCTATAAGGGTTGTGAGAAAAGTCTGAGAAAACTGAACTTAAAGGAGCTTCTACGAATGATAGTTGATTGATTGAGATGGTAGAGGTTCGAAGGGGTATCTTTAAAACCTAATAGCCTAAGACCGCCTGGTCTGGGACTTATTGACCAAGGAAACCGTCTTAACTAATTAATTAAATGAGTTAATTGGACTCAAAAAAGTAAATCCTAGGGACGCCCTCTACACTGAGGGAATAAAGTCTATTAACTCGAGTGATGAACTCGGGATTATCGATCGAAAGTTCATTACATGGGTCGGTTAACTTAGTTAAGTGCTTTAATGGTAAACTCCCAAGATTAACTTAAGAATTGGATGAAACAGAAAAGGAAGAGCTAGGGACAAGTGGATACAACATGCCTTTAGCCCCGATTGTGTTGCTTACAACAGTGGTTAAAAGGATTATATACTTTATTTTACTAGTCTCGAGCTTGTGGCAATTTTGACTTTGGGAATTTTAGTTTAAATAATAAGGGTAATAGTTTAATTTACTTGGATTAGCTTTGGGAATTTTAGTATTTGTATTTTGTATACAACTAACGGTAAGATTGAGTAAAGATTATCAATGATTGAGGTATAGCATGAACTCGATGATGCTGAAATATCTTCTCGATTGTTGGAACTTATGAGAACTTGTCCTTTGGGTTTCCTTTAATCCATGTTTGCTTGAGGACAAGCAAAAGCTTAAGTGTGGGGAAATTTGATAAGAGTAAATTAACCCTTATAAATCATGGGCGTTAATGATGAATTTGTGTAGTCTTTTGAATAAAATCAATGCGGATTCGGTACTTAAGAGATAAATATATCAGTTTCAAGGTATAATACCAAAAAGAAGTGGAAAGATAACAAAAGGAGCATGATTGAAGCTTAAAAGATCAAGTTAAAGCTACTTAAGGACAGCATAGGGAAAACCACGCCGTGTCATGAATCGTGTGCACACTTGATGATGAAAGTTGTCACTTGGAAAGTGATGGGAAAATTTCTAGCACTGTTAACCTCTTCAGAACCCAATTTGGATGATTAACCAAATTGCTCATATTTTACCTTATTTCTTTATTTCTAATAAAATTTGAGAATAATCTTACAGGTACAATTATATTTCTCCATGGGATGCCAAAATGTCCTACAACTTCAGTTGGACATAGAACATTTTTCCGGATAACAATTAAAGACCCACTGCGATTGTTCTCTATTCTAAGGCATTGGATCATGAAGATTTATGTTATTTTGTATCTTGTAAATGTTTATTGAACTATTTTCGTTGTATTTTGGTTTTGGGACACTTTTATTTCCTTATAATTTTCATTTAGGGCTAGCCACCTTAAAAGTGGCAAACTTGTAATTTTGAGCACTTTTTAACCCTAGGAGTAGCAAGTATAAATACTTGCTTAAGAGAGGGTTTGAGAGGCTTATTTTTGTAGATCAAACACTTCTTCTACACGTGAGAATTAGGGTTCCTAATTTTCATTTAGACTCTTATCAATTTCAATCCCAAGAGTTGAAATTGTGGCGAGTGCAACATCTTGAAATTGTGAGTTATATCAATTTCATTTTGTTGTGATTTCTTTTCTTCTCTAGTGTGTCATATCTAGGGTTGAATTGAGATAGTTCTTGGTCAGAAATACATCTTATTGTTGACGAATTATTGTGTTTATTTGAGGTACTTTGCAATTAAATTTGAATCTTTATTGAAGAATTTCCCTTGAAAATGTGTACTTCACTATTGGAAAAGAGTTCTTGGAATTGAGGTTTTCTTTGTCATTTGTGGATTATTTTCGTGGATTATATGAGATTAGAGTGTTGTTAGAAGATATTATCATTGTGGTATTACAATTATATCTTTGAACATTTGGATTTCATCATATCTTCATTGGGGTTCACGTGAAATAGCCCTTGTGGATCCGGTTTTCACTTTGACTTGAGATTGTTTTTTTCTTAAGTCTTTTGATTGTGCTTCTTAGTGGAACTAGGCACATCATCTTTTGGTATCAGAGCTATATCATATTTGGATTTAAGATTCAAACACATCATAATTGAAGAATTGGTTAAATTCATTGGAAATCGACGGCGTTGTTCATGTGATTGAGACTAGTTTGATTGACATAATTGGATTGTCTTTCAAATTGGTTTTTATATGTGCTTAATCTTGGATTTTAGCACATCAGAAAGGAAGCACGGCTTGTGATATGGGTGTGCTTGAAGCTATGGCAGACGCTGTAGAGAAGTGGAAAAATCCAGAACATGGCACGGTTCATAATCTAGGCACGTTTCTAGCCGTGCCACACACTGAACAAGAATGAGGAATTGCGGATTATCGACCAGAGGGAGACACGGTTTGAAATCTAGCCGTGTTGGTGGGCATGTCAGGCAAATGTTATTCACTTTTTGAGATTCACTTGGAAAAGGAAAGATACATTCATATCTTTCCAGCTGAAGATCCTCTACCATTTCCTAGAAAGTATAAATTGAACAACCCTAGGGAGAGAAGAGGAAGGCGAGAGGAGAGAAACCCTAGAGACGAGAAGTTAGACGAGTTTTCGGAATTGAAGCCAAGATCTTTGTGTTTGGATTTATTTATGGATTCAATTATTTTCTCTTTTGTTCTTCTTATTAGATTCATAAGTAGCCAATTTTTATATACCTGATCCCTTGAGAAACCCCTAATTGTCATGTAACGGATTTGTTGATGTTCAATAATTAATCCTGATCTCTAAGTTTATTCATGTTGCAATCATGGTTTGTTCATCTTGATATGTGCGCAGTATTAGGATCGAATTAGATCTCTGTTATTAAGATTGAGAAATCGTTTAATAGAGTAGATTTGGCATGAATAAAAAGATCACTTGTAATCCTAGAGATAGGTTATAGGAGGTTTTCTGTATTGAATGAGGTCATTGTGGTCTGGTTAAATTGAGGTTCCTAGGATTTTATTGCAATCTTAATTATGTTAATTAAAGAGAGATCTTAATTGATTTAATTAGGATTAGGGATTATTGATCTTGAGAAAGACCTTAATCTAGTGTAAGAAACTCCGCAGATCAGAGATGTTGTGTATTAATCATTGGAAAGTTTGTAATTGAATAAAAGTTGCATGAGAATTAGGGGTGGATCTTAGGTAGGGTATGTTTAGATAATTGAATTAACTAAAGGAGTATTTGAATATCTTTACTCTAATCATTTTATTTGTTCCTTTCAGATTTAATCAGTAATTAGGATAATTGAGATCATCAACAGTGAGAAGTTAAATAGTAGGATAATCATTAGTACTAGTACTTATATGTCTTCGTGGGATCGATACCTGTACTCCAATGCTATACTGCTAATTGATAGGTATACTTGCTTGAGAACTGATCGTAAGCTAAGATTGAGTATAGGATTTAACTTGTTAGAACGATCAGATCGTCCACCACCATTCCTGCTTATTGAAGTGATATTTCCTTATCTATGAAGATTGTGGTTTTATTCTAGGAAACCATAACTTTCTTAAATGAGAAGTGATTGATGGATATAAAAGAGGTACATAGTTCTAGCGAAGGGAGATAAGAGTCTTTAAAATTAGTAATAACGTAATTATAGATTTTACTATTGTTTTTATCTTATTGATGTTTTTCTTTATGATTTGTTTTTATATTTTCATTTTAATTTCAATGAGTTACTACCTTAATTTCTTTTTATACTTAGGTGTGATGAACCATAAAATGAACATGCGATTTTTTGATCCATTATTCAATGAAGTTATTGATATTCTTGTGATCCAATTATGTGTTCTTCATTGTTTTCAAATTAATATTACCGGTGTATTAGTTTGAAGTCCATTTCATACATGGAGATTAAGAGATCCTATATTTGAATAGATTTAGCATAATTAGAAGTATTTACATGCAATCCTAGAGATAGAATGATGTAAATCTTTTGGATTAAGGTCAAACCTAATAATGGAATTCACAGATCAAAAGCAATATGACTTTAAGAGTTTTAATTGAGAAGTGATTTTTATTAATCAACTTAGAATTAAGAATTAGTAGACTTAAGAGTGTTATTAGTTCAAATTAGCAATTCCTATAGCCTAAGAATAGAATAATGAAATTGATTAATAATTAATTAATTACTATGTAGTTTTCAAGGGATTTAATATACGAGTATGCCTTTAATGATAGTTTTTTTCTTAAAATTTACTTTTTATTTACTTCACATGATTTTATAGATTAGATAATAAAGAAAAGGTTAAAAAGGTTAATACTAGTACTCATTATCTTTATGGGATCGATTGATGTGCCTAAAATCCAAAGCACAATGTACACATTCCAATTGGTGAATCAACTAGATAACTCCATAAATATAACGTAATAAGTTGATGAAAAATACTCCAAAATAGCATGTAAATAGGGAACAAACAACTCCAAATGGTGTGTACTAAATAAGACAAAAGCAATTCAATAAACAACACAAGTGATTCTAATTTTCAACTATAAAATGGCATGAACCAAATATTGAATAAAGAACCCTAATTGCATGAAACAAAACAATAAGAACCAATCCAATCACAAACTAGACATTACTCACTAGATATAATTCGATGTAACTTAGAAATGACCTTGATATAACTCATAGGGATTCCTAAGCCAACTCACCACAATTTTACACTTGAAATTGATAAGAGTAGAAGCTTGTAAGAGGGTGTCTCTCACAGCCACAAAAATGAATAATTTGATGTCAAAGATAATGTCCCCCAAAACCTTAGTTAGCAAGTATTTATACTTGCTCCTATTAGGGTAAAAACACTCCAAAAATTATAACTATGCCACTATAGGGTGGCAGGTCCTAAAATACAAATTACAACCAAATAAAAATGTCCTAAAAACTTACAACATAAATGGTTCCAAGAAAATAACAAACAAATAAAAATAGTCCTTAACATGCCAGGTCTTTAAATCAACTAGTTGGTCCAATTCATCTTTGGTTTAGGTCAGTTCATAGATAACCTACAAGCTGAGTCTTAGTCAGTTTGTCTATAGCCTTGTAAAGCCTGACAAGTGTGTCTATTGGAATATACTATACATGAGTAATAGAAAAGAGGTTAGTAAACAAATAATTCTGGGGTCGATTTGCTTAAAAAGGACCCTCATCGCCAAGATTTGAAATCCTTTGGCTCTTGCCTTAATGATAGGTTTTGTAGGATTTTGATTCCTATCATCTCTTCGGGCCTCAAAAAGATTTGTCCTCAAATCTAACAGATCAAATGCAGTAGAGACTCTATATCCTCCTAGCAAGTCATCTGAAGAAATATCATTGCAGAATCCTAATATCTGAAATACTGCAGGGGGTGATTGCTTTCTCTCCTCCATTTCTAGGATGTATCTCATCTGCAACACAAATAATGATCCATTATCCACTAAGGTCTTCCTTGTCTCGACCCGTTCTGTTGATATTGTTGCCTCCTTTTCTAACTCATTTGTATGTCACTGACCCTCATGGCCCTCTAATGGTTGGCTGAACTGCTCATGGCCCTTTGAAACCTTTGAAGGTGGACACAACTGTCTCTGAACAGTCTGGCCCTCTAGTGGTCTAGTCATTTAACTCTAACCCTCAGGATCCTCTGAAGGTTGGCACATTTATGTCTAATAAGTTTTGTGCCCTATAGGTTTGCTCATGTAACTAGAAACCTCAGGAACCTCTGAAGGTTGGTACATCTGCTTCTGAATGGTTTGGTCCTTTGAAGGTTTGATCATGTGGCTATGATCCTCAAGAACCTTTGATGGTTGACTTATCTGTCTTTATATCTTCTAGACCTCTGATGGCGACATAGGGTTCAATACTATACGTTTACCATCCTATTGGGACATATAAGTATTTCTATACTCGTTATGTAATACCATCCTGTCATACAACCATGGCTTGCCAAGCAATATATGGGATACATACATGGATAGAATATCACATTCAATTTCATCACAATATTTATCCCCTATACTAAAGGGTACCCTAGCCCTTTGGGTTGCACAAAGACTCTCTTGATCATTTAACTAATGTAATGTATAAGGTTTAGGATGTGGGGTAGTTTCAAGTTTCAATTTCGATACTAATGAAGCAGCTACAACATAAGTACAACTACCACCATCGACAATAATTACACATAAGTTTCCTTGTATCCTACAAGATGTATGGAACAAATTTTCCCTTTATCCATCATCAATGGTTGGAGAGTAAGTTAATACTTGATGTACTAAAGTAGTAGAAGTACACACATCATTTGGCATGGTTATTAACTTAACTTAAACAAGTTAACAACACACTTCACTATAAGCACCACAAAAACACACCCTTACACACCTACGGTGCTTACACACACAACCAATATAAGAAATGATTATTGTCACTTCAAGTAAAGTTAAATAAATGAAGTACACACAATCACTTCTAAGTAGTTAAGAATTAAATTTAACCACAAGTGTTTAAGTAATGGGTTCAATTACTTATTTGAATTTAAATTCTACTACTCAACTTTCCTTTTCATGCCTTAGTTTCACACTAATTAAATTCACAATATGCAACACCTTAACACAAGCACAAATGCACAACTTCTCACCGCCACACAACTTCCCTTACTCGCGGTTCCACCACCACTGATGCCACTAACAACACTTCTCTAAACAACAAACACAAAACCACGCTAAATACGCACACACGCTTTACTAACTTTATAAAATAGAACACCACACAATAATCAAATCACCTTAAAAAAAAAAAACACCAAATCCCCTTTAAGCTTCACACACTCCTACGGTTCACTTATATAACAATACCACAACAACTCTAATTACGGCAACAACAAATGGTAGTAATAATAAACACTTCTCCAAATATAAAATCAATGATTCCAACTAAGTAAAGTGTGTTTAAGTGATCAATGCACATTAACTTCCTGATGAGATCCATGATGAGAGTCGAGTCGGAAGAAGGAATGTAGATCCTCTTGAAGTGCCGCTTGGACCGATTACAAGAAGTCGAGCGAAACGACTCAAGGAAGCACTTAACGGGTTGATAAAGGATGTCCATGAAGCTAGAAAGGATTAGAGCAATCATGAAGTTGGAATGGATTGGAACAACCATGGGAAGACCCTTACTCTTATACAAGTTATACCGGATACGGGGTGAAGAGGGTGTGTATTTACAAGGCACGGCCGTGTAAGAATCTCAAAGTTACACAGAATCATACACGGTCATATACACGGCTTAAGGCACGGCCGTGTATGGAGTCAAGAAAATCCATAGAAAGATACACGACCAGAAGTACACGGTCATGTATACTGCCAGAATTTGCACAGAAAAGTACACGGCCAAAGTACACGGTCGTGTACACGGCCGTGTATCTCCCCGACGCCGGCCTTTTATGTTGTTTTTTTATTTTATGCACTTATTGAAGTGACGTCGTTTTGGAGTTGTATTTTTACGAATTGTAACCGTAGTATAAAGCTCCTAGGGTTTAGAATAGAGAAAGAAGATACATCTTAGAACATTGAACATCTTTGGGAGGCTCCTCTCTTGGTTCTTCAAGAACTAACTAGAACTTATCGGATTTTATTTCCGTGGCGTTCAACCCGACTTATCAATCGGTCTTTCATCTCGATTGTGGCGTCTTCACATTATACCAAGGTTCTTGTCTCGCTTATACACAACGGGTCGCGGTTTCCACTTTAGGTGTTTGGGCATCTTAGGTAACGAATTTCCGAACGTATTGGTATTGGGTTTCGTCACGGGTTGGCGTAGTTCGTATCAGTTTTGTATCAGAGCTTAGGTTTGTCAAAACATCAGTTTGGTTTGAGGAAGGTAATATCAAAACCCTAACTCCAATCGTTCATATCCATTGTTAGTATTCAATTTCGTAATATTAATTGTCTTTTGATAGTGTAGTATCTACTAGTCGATTGTTAAAAAAAAAAAGTAAAAATCACGATAAAAAAAAAGAAGAGAAAAGAAAAGAAAGACAAGAGAAAAGTGATCAAAAGCAAAAACAGAGACAAAAAAAAAATTCGGATAGAAAAATAGAGGAAAATTTACGAACCCTAGATTTGTTTTTGAATTCTACAGAAGGGAATTGGTGTAGTTTGGGTTAGTTCCAAGAGAATTGAGAAGAGGAATTGGCGAGTTAATATCATCATTGTTTGTGAGAATACACGAGTGACTGTGTGATATCATCATTTGAGCGAAACACGTAAGGGAGTGTATCGTGAGGTTTAATTTTATATATATTTGTGTTAGTACTAATCTTTTCTGCAAGGATAATGTTGAGACAACATTCTCCTAAAGGAGAGAGGGGAAGGTTTGATGCTAGGTTAGTAATTGAGGCGTTGAGGGGTGAGATGAAGAGGATGTTCCAAGAGGGAATGGAACAAATTCATGAGACGGTAGAGCAAAGATTAGAGCAATCCACAAATGTATTCTAAGGGCGTAAGAAGGAAAGTCGTTCTAGGAGAGTACCGAGGGGTGGAGATGAAATGTCGGATGATGACTTTGATGAGCCTTCTATCGGGAGTTATAGAGGATATAGTGGTCGGAATAGAGGAACTAGGGATTGGGAAGATAGAGGAGATAGGAATAGAGAGGATGATCAATTGAGTAGCATAAAGATGAAGATTCCTCCTTTCCAAGGGAAGAATGATCCCGAGGCGTACTTAGAGTGGGAGAAAAAGGTGGAGATGGTATTTGATTATCACAACTATAGTGGGAGAAAGAAAGTAAAACTTGCTGCCATTGAGTTTTCGGATTATGCTATAGTGTGGTGGGATCAATTAATGTTGAATAGAAGGAGGAGTGGCGAGCCACCTATTGAGTCTTGGGAAGAGATGAAAAGAGTGATGAAGAAGCGGTTTGTGCCTGCGTATTACTATAGTGAATTGCACAACAAGTTGCAAACTCTAAGGCAGGGAAGCCGAAGTGTAGATGAGTATTTCAAGGAGATGGAAGTCACTATGATTAGGGCGAATGTAGAGGAGGATAGAGAGGAGACTATGGCAAGGTTTCTTGCTGGGTTGAATAGAGAAATCTAAAATGTGGTTGAATTGCAACATTATGTAGAATTGGAGGATATGGTTCACATGGCTATAAAGGTTAAGAACCAGCACAAGAGGAAAGGTAGTAGTAATGCACGGTTTCCACAGGGTAATGGTTCATCCACTTGGAAGACAACCAATGGAAGAAAGAAGAAAAGCCTTTCCCCACCAAACCAAAAGGGGAGCTGAGGCAAGCGGGTTCCACTCCTGGTAACCAAGGTAACCCTGATTCTTCTACTTCTAGAAATCGTGTCATTAGATGTTTTAAATGCCAAGGTAGAGGCCATATTGCTAGTTAATGTCCAAATAAGCGTGTGATGATTTTGCATGACGATGGTGAGTATGAGACTGAGGGGGATAGTGAAGAAGATGATATGCCTCCATTAGAGGATGCTAGTGATGATGAGGAGCCTGCAATGGGAAGGCTAGTGGCAGTAGTGAAGCGAGCTTTGAATGTGCATGTGAAGGAAGAAGAGGAGGTGCAAAGAGAGAATATATTTCATACTAGATGTTATCTAGGAGATCACATTTGTAGTTTGATCATTGATGGAGGGAGTTGCACCAATGTAGTGAGTAATTTTATTGTTGAGAGGCTGGGGCTCAAAAACTGTTAGACACCCTAGTCCATATAAATTGCAGTGGTTGAATGATAGTGGAGAGACTAAGGTGAGTAAGCAAGCATTAATTGGTTTCCGCATTGGTAGGTATGAGGATGAGGTGTTATGTGATGTAGTGCCAATGCAAGCATGTCATGTGTTGTTGGGGAGACCATGGCAATTTGATAGGAAGGTTGTTCATGATGGCTTTTCTAACAAGTATACGCTTGTTCACCAGGGGAAAAGCTTTAATCTTAAACCATTAACACCCAAACAGGTGTATGAGGACCAATTGCAGCTACAACAGTCGTTTGCAAAACATAAGGTGAGTGAAAAGCAGAGGGAGAGTGAGAAAGCAAAAGACAGTGAGAAAGAAAAGGAATATAAAAGTCAGATCAAAACGAAAAAGAGAGGAAAGCTGGAAAGAGTGTGAGAGGCCAAGTTGAAGGGGGATCAACTTTGGTGGTGAGTGAAAAGGAGAGGGCAGCCTTGCAAAAGGAGAGTTGTGTGGCAAGAGCGAGTGTAGTGTTGATTGAACCGCAATCATAAAAATTAAATCCTTTTTTACTCCGACTCTTCCTTGCGATCAATTAGGCAAGTGCACCTATCGATTACAGTAGTATAGAGTTTAAGCACGGATATCGTTCCCTCAGGGATCTACAAGTACTAATACTAACCTCAAACCGACTATCTAACCGCACAATTTCGAGATGAATTGATTTAACCAAATTACCTAAATTAAACTAAATTATCTAATAGAAATGAAAATCAATGGATATCAAACAATGAGTTAAATTATCAAATTCAATGTTCCAACGCGTACCCCACTCTTACTACTCATCTAACTACTATGCAACTTCAATCCTTAGAAAACTAATTAATGAATACTGATTATCTCTAATCCGCGGGGCATCTAACACTAAGTTAATGTTTCTTCCAAAATCACTAACTCCTAATTCTAACCGTATTAACAAAGATCCCTCTTTTATTAACAACAATCAGAATTGCATGAATTATACCACAACCCTCAATTAGATTAAATCATTATATCCAATCTAATACGGAAAACTTATGCTTTCTATCCCTAGATTGCATACAAGCCTTTTCATCCGATGTATGATCTATTCAAATAAGAGATTTCCCCAATCAACTTATCAGAAATCAATGTAATCTAATGCTGGCCAAACATCAAATCAACAATATAATAAACAACATAGATGAAATCAGAGATGCTCAATCATCATTAATTTTGCAATAAACCCAATGTTACATAGTAATCAGACTTTCGTAAGATTCGGGTACGAAATAATTAACTACACATGGTTCTCAAGGAATAACAAAACAAAATAATCAAATCCATGTGTGAAACACTTCTAGAATTAAAGCTCGAAAAATTCCTTTGACTGTTGTTGTTCTCCAAAATTCCAGGATGTGTTTTCTGCCTTCCTCCCTTTTTCTCCTCTTCAAAGACGACTATTTATAACCTAGGGTAGCTTCCTCTCTAGCGTGTAGAAGATATCCTTCGAATATGGATGAAAGATTTAAAGATATCTTTCCTTCGATAGACACACGGTCATTTCTACACGGGCATGTAGATAGACCGTGTATGTCTCTGAGTCAGTGAACTCTGGGCGTGTATATCCCACACGGCCGTTTGCAATAGCCGTGTATATCTCTGTCTTCTTTGTTCTTCATACACGGTTGATTACACGGGTGTGTATTCCAACCGTGTGTCCTCCTCAATGTGTTACTATGCACGATTGGCTTACACGGGTGTGTATTCCAACCGTGTACTCGTCTGTCCTGAAAAACTCTTCTTCTACGCTGATACACGGACTAATAACAGGGGTGTATCCGAACCTTGTAATCTCCTGATTCCTTCACACGGCCGTTTATAAAACCGTGTGACTTCCTTTAACTTCAAAGCATTCCCTTTTTACTTGCTTTTATCTCCAATTCGTCTTGAATTAAATACTTTTCATCAAATCATCCTTTTCCACACCTGAACATGAAATATAAATCAATTAAGCATCATAATCTTATATTTTTCACGCCCAATTATCTCAAAAATTGACTTAATCATCTCCAATTATAAGAGTTAAAATAGATTAAACAAATTTCCCACACTTAAGCATTTGCTTGTCCTCAAGCAAATTACACATATGGAAGTCTCAATTTATCAGAATTCTTAAAATTCAGGAAGAAATTCAATCATTAACCCCACTTTATACCAGGATAGCCACCATTTTCCACAATTCGCCTTTGTTATCACTCAATCTTATTAAGCACTTGTATTCAAAATATCAATAGTGGATTTCCAGTATTAATCCAAGTAAGTGAAACTTTTACCCTTTATCATTTAACCAAAAATCTCAAAGTTAAGATCAGACTTACAAACATAGAACTCAGGCATATACATTACTTGTTTCCCTAGATCTTTTTCCCTTTTTGGATTGGGAGTTCAACCTTTAGTACCTTTTCTTAGTCAATTAACCCATGTAACGAACTTTTAATCGATAATCCCGGGCTCGTCACCCAAGTTAACAGACGTTATCCCTCAAGCATAGGGGCGTCCCTCGGATTTACTTGTTCGGGTTGAATTAACTAATCAATCCCTTCTTTTTTTTTTTTTTAGTGAATAAGAGGGGTTTCCTTGGCCAGTAAGTCCCAGACCAGACGATCTTAGGCTACTAGGTTTTAAGATACCCTTCGAACCTCTACCACTCGAATCCAAATATTCTAATTTAAAGCCTCATTTAGTTCAGTTTTCTCGGATTTTACTCATAACCCTTGTAGCGAGCTTTCAGCCAATGATCCCGAGTTCATCACCAAAAACAAAACCCCAAAAGAAAACTAAAAAAAGAATCCCAAAAAAAAACCAAGTAAATATCCCCCAAGTTTACCCAAAATAGCAAGCACGCGAATAGCAAAAAAAATTTTTCGGGTTTTGACAGAAAGTTACAAATATTGGGAAAAATTAGTACATCCTTCTAGGCAAAGTCTTCATGTGGGGCTTTCCTAGCAACCATCGCCCTTCCCCTGGTTGGGGGCTTTCCTTGAGGACAGGGGGAGAAGACACCTCCCTATTGCCTCTGTCGGCTGAGGGGTTGGGGGAGGGATCCTCTTTTTCCTTGAGCTGGAAAAAAAAAATGAATGTCTAACTTCCCCCCAAGGGGGTGAAGAATCTTAAAAAAACTTTTAGCCCTTCTCCGTTTTTCCATTTAGTGATTTTGTTCTATCTTCTGGTTTTTTTTTATTTCCCCACATCACGGAAGCTGGAAACCCTCTACTTGCACCCCCGGAAGGTTTTCCCCCTGCATTTGGTTTCCCCTCTTTTTCCTTTTCCCCCATCCCCTTTCGGGCCCCGCTAATTTTGGTTGAAAATTCCCAATGTTAATACCGGGCCTAAGCTTCAGAGTCCCCAATGAAATACTGGGCTCGGTGGGAAAAACCCCAATTTTTCAAAATTCAAAAATTAAGCCCTAAAAAAACCCCCCCTTTCGGCCTTTCCCCTTCCTGGGGCTAAACAAAAAGCGAAAAAAACCCCCTTAGGGGTTTTCCGTTGTGCCCAAATAAAATAAGTCTCTGCTTAACAACGCCCCAACGATCCACATGGAGAAGAGATAATGTAATGTAGGATATGATGACCTTTTCTTAGTTTGGGGGCCCTTGGGTGAGAGGCAGTGGCACCAAAACCATACGGCCCCTAAAGAGATAGAGTTCGCGGGCCCCACGAAATTGGAAGGGGGGAAAATAAGGGTTTGAAAAAAACCCTCAAAGATCCCCTGCCCCCTATAACTAATCATGGACATCTTTTGGTATCCTTGGGCCAGAAACTCAATTTGTTTTTTACACCGCATTATTGCCTGAGATTTTTAAGGGGCTAAAAAAGGAAGAATTAACCCTCTTTTTAAAATCTTCTTTGATCATGAAAGGGGAAACCAGGGGGGTCAGTAAACCCTCAAAATTTTTGGACCAACCCAAATTTCTCAAAAGTCCCGTCCAAACCACTTCTTTGTGATTTTTTTTTTATTTTGGGAAAGGTTCTTTACCTTTTTAAAAAATTTACAGGGATCGAAGAGCTTAGTTGGCTTAAAATCCCCCTTTGGATGGCTTTTTTTTCTTTTGAGCAACAGTTTGACCGGGGGATCTAAAAGGGAAAAAAAGCAGAATTTTTTAAAACCAAAAATAAAAGGCAAAAAAAAAAAACCCGTGGGGAATCATCAAATAACCAAAACGCAAAAAGGAATTCACCATTACTCCAAGTGAAAAAAAATAAAAATTAAGGTTCAATATATACAGGGGTTTTTGGGCCGGGGGGTATTGTAGCCGTGAATCAAAAACCCCCCAAAAATTTAAAAAAACTCATAAAGGGGGGGGTTTGAAGAATTACAGAGAATCATCAATCACATAAAATGGTGTTAAAAAAAAGCAAAAATCCCTTTTTGCATGAACCCCCAAAATAGTTCCAATCCAAAAAAAAAACAAATAACGGTTCGAAACCCTAATTTTCTAACCAAACAGCGATCGAGCTGGGAAAGGAAAAAAAATTCACAAATGCAGAAAAAAAATCATCCAACTCGATAAACAAAAACCCCCAAAGGGTTCTTTTCCCCACTGTCATAAATGCCCTTCACATGGAAATCTCATTGGTGAGAAAAAAAGGGGGGAAGCAAGAGAAATGAAAAAGAATGAGAAAGATCTTACCTTGTCCAAAGCAATGGGAGAGGGAAACCAACAAGGGAATGGAAAGTGAATGATGTATAGAGAGAAAAGATATGTAGATGAGAGTGTACTGAAAATGAGGGTACGGTTATCAAAAAGGGTATAAATATCCGAACACACACGGATCCCCATACATGGGCGTGTAATGCGCCCGTGTATAGGCCTAAGCTGCAAAAGCATGGGTATAACACACGGCCGTGTTATACAACCGTGTACCCCTCCGACTTCTAGTTAGAAAAATTATCTCTCATACACGGTCGGACACACACCCATGTGTCCTGACCGTGTATTCCTCTGTGGCTCGCTCCCCATACACGGATTTGATAAACGGCCGTTTCCCTTAGCCGTGTCTACCTTGTTCAAAATTTCCTTGTATACACAGTCAGACACACGGGCGTGTGTTTTGACCGTGTATTACTCTGTAGGGTCAGCGTTCTCTCTATACGGGCGCGATACACGCCCGTGTATTTAATCCGTGTGTCTCCTAAAGGGTTTTAAAATTTTCCTTCTCTTGATTATTTCTTGAAGTCCACCTCCTCAAAAAGCTTCTTCATAAATACTCCTCTGCAAAACTTTAGAAAAAGAAAAACAATATGGTGATAACTCAAAACAAAAATGAAACTTACCTAATTGCATGGGTTGCCTCCGATCAAGCGCTTTTGTTTAACGTCGTTTGCTCGACGAAATGAAGCTCCTTGTGATTAAGTCACCGGAGGGTGGAGTCTAAACTCCTCTTGGCTCTCTTTCTTTTTAGGGTTTAACCTTCTTTGAGGTTGCACCACAGGTTTGAAATCCTCCTCTAACAGGATCTTATGGGTGCAAAACGAAGGACTAATACCCTTTATATCAGATATCTTCCGAGCAAGAGCACCCTTGTGCTCCTTCAAGACCCTTAGTAAGCTATCCCTTTGCTCCCCTTGTCAGACCAGCTGAAATAATGACAGGGAGTTTAGAATCGGCCTCCAAAAAGGCATATTCAAGGTACTCAGGGAGTTGCTTCAACTCAAGTTCTGGGGTTCCCACTGACGGTTTCAATCTTCCTTCCTCACTGACCCTAATCTTCTCAAACCCCTTTCTACAAACTACTTCCTTACAAGCTCTCAGATGAGCTTTCACATTTTGAATCTCCACATTTTCACTCACTTCATCATCATCCGCTATCAAACTCAATTCAAGAGGATCTCTACACATCAACTCTTGCATAACACAATTTACCGACTTGTCAACACAATCTATAGCATAACATGTATCGTCGACGTTCAAAGTTTGTTTCAGTGCTGCTGGGATTCTCACCACTAGTTCATCCTCCCCCATTCTCAAAACTAATCTTCCATCCGCCACATCAATCACAGCTCTTGCAGTGGCAAAAAATGGTCGTCCCAAGATCAGCGGGACCTCCACATCTGCATCTATATCAAGGATTACAAAATCAACAGGGAAGATAAAGTTTTCTACCTTAACCAGGACGTCCTCAATGATTCCTCTAGGGACTTTGATCGAGCGATCTGCCAGTTGCAGGCTCATCCTCGTTTTCTTTGGCTCTCCCAAGTTCAGCTGCTTGAACAATGAGTATGGCATCAGGTTTATGCTCGCCCCGAGATTCGCCAAAGCTCTCTCCATCGGTAGTTCACCTATTAAGCATGGAATAGTGAAACTACCGGATCCTTGAGCTTCTTGGGCAACTTGTTTTTGCAAAATCGCCGAACACTCAGCTCTAACAACTGCAGTAGAGATATCTTCCAATCGTTTCTTATTCGAGAGCAAATCCTTTAGGAATTTCGCGTACTTGGGCATCTGCGCAAGAGCTTCCACAAAACGTATGTTGATATGTAATTGTTTAAACAAGTTTAGAAACTTACCGAAGTGCTCTTGATCCTTATCCTTTTTCAGACGTCCCAGATACGGAATTGGAGGCTTGTATGGCTGAACAGTGGATGCTTTAACTTTCCCTTGAACACACTCTTTCTCTTTGATCTCCTCAACCCTTGTTCCTTCTCAGCACCCCCTTCATCTTTCTCTCAACCCCTTTTTCAAGTGCAACCCCTTGCACTCCAATAGTGTCAGATTGCAATTCCTTACCGCTCCTTAGAGTCACTGCCTTTACCTGTTCCCGAGGATTGGGTTCGGTGTTTCCAGGCAAGGATCCTTACGGTCTTTCTGAAAGCAATTTTGCTATCTGACCCACCTGAGTTTCCAAGTTATGAATGAACGCCTCATGATTCCTTAAAGCTGCCTCTGTGGATTCTTGGCGTTGCTCGGATGTTTGGATGAACTTGGAGATCATGTCGTCTAGATTAGACTTCTTTTCTGGAAGAGGTGGTGGAGGAGGCCTTTGGAATCCCGGTGCAGGTGCATTGCCCCGAGGAATTGTGGATTACTCCATGAAAAATTGGGGTGATTGCCCAACCCAGATTATAGGGTTGCTGTAAGGGTTGTTTCTGAGGCCTTGTAGGGTTACCTACATAATCAATCTGCACTGTAGTCCCTTGTGCCATGAAACGGTTCATGAATTGGTTGGATAATATAGGGGGTGCAGACATCGCCACCCATGACCTTTCTAGCTAGAGCATCGACCTTTGCCGCAATGGTGGTCATCAATCCACTTCATGAACACCTGCCACTCTCGGTCTTGCCTGGCGTTTCTCCATTGATGGTTGTTCTTGGCCATGTTCTCAAACAATTCTAAAGTCTCTTCTGGAGTCTTGACATCAAGTGTGCCACCAGCAGCAGCATCGATGGTTTGTCGCGTCGAATAGTCAAGCCCATTATAGAAAGTTGAGGCTTGCAACCAGTTAGGCATTTGGTGGTGTGGGCACCGCCTAAGCAAGTCCTTAAATCGCAACCAAGCTTCATGGAGTGGCTCATTTTCCAACTGAAGGAACGATGTGATATCATTCCTCAACCTGGCAGTTTTAGAAGGCGGAAAGTAATAGTCCAAAAATGTTTCCGCCAGCTGGGTCCAAGTCGTGATGGAGTCTCGGTCCAAAGAACTGAACCACTACCTCGCTTTTCCTCTCAAAGTGAAAGGAAACGGATGCAACTTTAGTGCCTCATCGGATACCCCGTTCTATTTAACGGTAACACAGATGTCTAGGAACATCTGAATATGAGCATGGGGGTCCTCGTCAAGTAATCCATCAAATTGGCATTGATTGTGGATCATATTCATTGTAGAGACCTTGACTTCAAAGTTGTTGGCCTCTATTGCAGGCATCACTATACACGATCCGGTACTACCCAAAGTAGGCCTAGCGTACTGAACCATGGTCCTACGTTCGTCCGCCATTGCTTCAGTATGAGATTCGCTGCTGTTCACTGATTGACTGTTCTTATCTACTGAATTCTCACTCTCACTCAGCAGCAATTCCTCTTCACTCACAGCAGGTTTAGCACTCTTTAATTTCCTTCTGACTGTCCGATCAATCTCGGGGTCGAATTCAAGGAGTTTAGAAGAAGAGCTCCTTGTCATAAACTGCAAAGAAAACCAATTTAATTAGTTCCCTTTATAATAAAGTAAAACCAAGGATAACAAATGATAAGAGAAGAAATGGTCAAATTAGTCAGCGTTTAGTGTTCTTAATATTGCCGATCCCCAGCAACGACGCCAAAAAAACTTGTTGATTGAACCGCAATCATAAAAATTAAAATCCTTTTTACTCCAACTCTTCCTTGCGATCAATTAGGCAAGTGCACCTATCGATTACAGTAGTATAGGGTTTAAGCACGGATATCGTTCCCTCAGGGATCTACAAGTACTAATACTAACCTCAAACCGACTATCTAACCACACAATTTCGAGGTAAATTGATTTAACCAAATTACCTAAATTAAACTAAATTATCTAATAGAAATGAAATCAATGGATATCAAACAATGAGGTAAATTATCAAATTCAATGTTCCAATGCGTACCCCACTCTTACTACTCATCTAATTACTATGCAACTTCAATCCTTAGAAAACTAATTAATGAATACTGATTATCTCTGATCCGCGGGGCATCTAACACTAAGTTAATGTTTCTTCCAAAATCACTAGCTCCTAATTCTAACCGTATTAACAAAGATCCCTCTTTTATTAACAACAATCAGAATTGCATGATTATACCACAACCCTCAATTAGATTAAATCATTATATCCAATCTAATACGGAAAACTTATGCTTTCTATCCCTAGATTGCATACAAGCCTTTTCATCCGATGTATGATCTATTCAAATAAGAGATTTCCTAATCAACTTATCAGAAATCAATGTAATCTAATGCTGGCCAAACATCAAATCAACAATATATAATAAACAACATAGATGAAATCAGAGATGCTCAATCGTCATTAATTTTGCAATAAACCCAATGTTACATAGTAATCAGACTTTCGTAAGATTCGGGTACGAAATAATTAGCTACACATGGTTCTCAAGGAATAACAAAACGAAATAATCAAATCCATGTGTGAAACACTTCTAGAATTAAAGCTCGAAAATTCCTTTGACTGTTGTTGTTCTCCAAAATTCCAGGATGTGTTTTCTGCCTTCTCTCCTTTTTCTCTCTCTTCAAAGACGAATATTTATACCTAGGGTAGCTTCCTCTCTGGCGTGTAGAAGATATCCTTCAAATATGGACGAAAGATTTAAAGATATCTTTCCTTCGATAGACACACGGTCATACTACACGGGTGTGTAGATAAACCGTGTATGTCTCTGAGTCAGTGAACTCTGGGCGTGTATATCCCATACGGCCGTTTGCAATAGCCGTGTATATCTCTGTCTTCTTTGTTCTTCGTACACGATTGATTACACGGGTGTGTATTCCAATCGTGTGTCCTCCTCAATGTGTTACTATGCACGGTTGGCTTACACGGGTGTGTATTCCAACCGTGTACTGGTCTGTCCTGAAAACTCTTCTTCCACGCTGATACACGGTCTGATACACGGGCGTGTATCCGAACCGTGTAATCTCCTGATTCCTTCACACGGCCGTTTATAAAACCGTGTGACTTCCTTTAACTTCAAAGCATTCCCTTTTTACTTGCTTTTATCTCCAATTCGTCTTGAATTAAATACTTTTCGTCAAATCATCCTTTTCCACACCTGAACATGAAATATAAATCAATTAAGCATCATAATCTTATATTTTCACGCCCAATTATCTCAAAAATTGACTTAATCATCTCCAATTATAAGAGTTGAAATAGATTTATCATGTAGTAAGGAGAGCGTTAGTGATGAGGCAACCTATGTTGTTGCTGGTTTTTAAAGAAACATGTTTGACTACTAACGAACTATCTAACTCTTTGCCTAGTGTGGTTGTGTCTCTTATGCAGGACTTTGAAGATGTCTTCCCTAAAGAGATTCCAATGGGATTACCACCTATTCGTGGTATTGAGCACCATATTGACCTTGTACCCGGAGCATCGATTCCAAACAAGCCAGCTTATAGGAGCAATCCGGAGGAGATAAAGGAACTCCAAAGGCAGGTCGATGAATTAATGGAGAAGGGGTACGTGAGAGAAAGCATGAGTCCATGTGCAGTTCCTGTGATTTTGGTGCCTAAGAAGGATGGGACATGGAGAATGTGTGTTGATTGCCGCGCCATCAACAACATCACGATAAAGTATCGTCATCCCATTCTTCGCTTAGATGATATGTTAAACGAGTTACATGGGTCTAGTGTCTTTTCCAAAATTGATCTGAAAAGTGGATATCACCAAATTAGAATGAAAGAAGGTGATGAATGGAAAACCGCATTTAAGACAAAATATGGATTATATGAGTGGTTAGTAATGCCTTTCGGTTTAACTAATGCACCTAGTACTTTTATAAGACTTATGAACTACGTTTTGAGGACTTTTATTGGAAAATTTGTGGTTGTCTATTTTGATGATATTCTTATTTACAGCAAGAGTTTGGCAGATCATATGTCTCACTTGTGGGATGTTTTAGAAGTGCTTCGAAAGGAACAATTATATGCTAACCTCAAGAAGTGCACTTTTTGCACAGACAAACTTGTGTTTCTTGGGTTTGTTGTTAGTGCACAGGGAATATAGGTTGATGAAGAAAAGATTCATGCGATCCAAGAATAGCCTAGTCCAACTACTGTAAGTCATGTGCGGAGTTTCCACGGACTAGCGAACTTTTACAGGAGATTTGTGAAGGATTTCAGTACCATTGCTGCACCACTTACTGAGGTAATTAAGAAGAATGTGGGGTTCAAATGGGGAGAGCAATAAGAGAAGGCCTTTCAGACGCTTAAAAATAAGCTGACTCAGGCGCCATTACTTGCTTTACCTAACTTTGCTAAAACGTTTGAAATTGAGTGTGATGCTTCAGGATTAGGTATTGGATCAATGCTTATGCAGGAGCAAAGACCGATTGCATTCTTTAGTGAGAAGCTAAGTGGGGCAACCTTGAACTACCCTACTTATGACAAGGAGTTATATGCATTGGTTCGAGCCCTGGAGACGTGGCAACACTACCTGTGGCCAAAAGAGTTCGTGATCCACACTGATCATGAATCTTTGAAGTACTTGAAGGGGCAACATAAGCTGAATAAGAGGCATGCTCGTTGGGTGGAGTTCATCGAAAAATTTCCATATGTCATCCACTACAAGCAAGGGAAAGAGAATGTCGTTGCTGATGCACTTTTTAGAAGGTATACTCTTATTTCTACTCTTAGTTCTAGACTGCTTGGTTTTGAGCACATTAAGGAATAATATGCTGCTGATCGAGATTTTTGTGAGGAGTATGTGCATTGTGAGAAGAGTGGGCATGGTAAATTTTATAAACATGAAGGATTCTTGTTTAAGGAGAGTAAACTGTGCATTCCAATTTGTTCTTTAAGAGAATTACTTGTGAGGGAGTCTCATGGAGGAGGTTTAATGGGACACTTTGGAGTAGTTAAAACCTTAGGGGTATTGCAGGAACACTTCTATTGGCCTCACATGAAACGAGATGTTGAGAGGATTTGTGAGCGATGTGTCACGTGTAAGCAAGAGAAATCTAGAGTCCAACCTCAAGGGCTTTACACCCCACTTCCCATTCCTCATGAGCCTTGGGTAGATATTTCTATGGATTTTGTGTTAGGATTACCCAGGTCTAGACATGGTCGAGATTCTATTTTTGTAGTTGTTGATAGATTCTCTAAAATGGCAAATTTTATTCCTTGTCACAAAACGGATGATGCTTGTAATATTGCTAATTTATTCTTTAGGGAAGTTGTGAGATTGCATGGTATGCCTAGAACAATTGTATCGGATAGAGATGCTAAGTTCTTGAGCTACTTTTGGAAGACCTTGTAGGCTAAGTTAGGAACTAAGTTATTGTTTTCTTCTACTTGTCATCCACAGACTGACGGTCAAACTGAGGTTGTGAATCAAACTTTATCTACTTTGTTGAGGGCTGTAATTAAAAAGAATATTAAAAGTTGAGAGGATTGTTTGCCGCATGTTGAATTTGCCTATAACCGTACAGTGCATTCTGCTACTAAATTTACTCCTTTTGAAATTGTGTATGGTTTTAATCCACTAACTCCTTTGGATTTATCAACTTTGCCTATTTCTGAGTATGTTAATCTAGATGGCAAGAAGAAAGCCGAATTTGTTAAACAGATCCATGAGAAGGCAAGGTTGAACATTGAGGGACGAACGGAGTAGTATGTGAAACAAGCCAACAAGGGTCGTCGACAAACTGTCTTTGAACCTGGAGATTGGGTTTAGGTTCACATGCGCAAAGAGCGGTTTCCCGTGCAGCGTCGATCTAAACTACTTCCTAGAGGCGATGGACCATTTCAAGTTCTTGAGCGCATCAATGATAATGCATACAAGATAGATTTGCCTGGTGAGTATCAAGTAAGTGCCACATTTAATGTTACCGATCTGAGTCCTTTTGATGTAGGTGATGATTTGACGACAAATCCTTTTCAAGAGGAGGGGAATGATGAGATCCATGATGAGAGTCGAGTCGGAAGAAGGAATGTAGATCCTCTTGAAGTGCCACTTGGACCGATCACAAGAAGTCGAGCGAAATGACTCAAGGAAGCACTTAACGGGTTGATAAAGGATGTCCATGAAGCCGGAAAGGATTGGAGCAATCATGAAGTTGGAACGGATTGGAACAACCATGGGAAGACCCTTACTCTTGTACAAGTTATACCGGATACGGGTGAAGAGTGATGTGCCTAAAAGGGGGATTCAAGCACAATCAAATTGAAGGGAGAAATGGCTATGAAGTATCACGCCACAAGAAGGGAAAATACCTTAATATCCAAATGAAATTCCGAAATTGTGATGAATTACAATATATCAAATGACGATTGCTAGAAGGGAAAACAAAATGGTATTCAAATTCAATTCAAAGGTGCTTTCAAATTTCGAAATTAGAACCCTAATTTCAAAAGAACAAGAACAACATAAAAGTAACTAATTCCTCACCAGATATGACGCACTAGTTTGGAGTTAGGATCAACTTGTAATTTGTTGATATGACTCACAATAAATTCAAGTCCACTCGCCACAATTTCACTAAGGAAATTGATAAGAGCAAATGCTTGCAAGAGGCACTCTCTCATGGCACAAAGGGGGTGTTTTCTCTAATGTTCAAAAAGCTCCCTAAGAAAACCTAATTTGCAAGTATTTATACTTGCACCCTTTAGGGTTAAAATGACAAGAAAATCACAACTATGCCACTATAAGGTGGCCGGTCCTAAAGGCAAAATTACAACCAAATAAAATGTCCCAAAAGCTTACAAAATAAATGGTTCAAACATAAATTACAAATACAGAAAATAATCTTCAGCAAGCTAGCTTCATAATGGAATTCGTCGGCTCAACTCATCGCCGGTTCAGGTCGGTCCATAGATAACCCACAAGCTGAGTCTTAGTGAGTTTGTCCATCTCCTTGTGAAGCCAAATAAGCATACCTGTTGGAATATACAATTCATGAATAAGATAAAAGAGGTTAGATAATAATTAACTCCAAGGTTGATCAGCTCGAAATGGGCCCTCATCGCCAAGATTCGAAATCCATCAATTTTTGTCCTAATGATAGGTCTTGTCGGATTTTGATTCCCATCATCTCCTTGGACCTCAAAAAGATTTGACCTCAAATCTTGTAGCTCAAATGCAACAGAGACTCCGTTTTGCAAAAGCAATCCATCTAAAGGAGTATCTCTACAGAATCCCAATATCTGAAATACCATAGTAGATGATTGTTTTCTTTCCTCCATTTCTTGGATGTATTTCTTCTGTAACAAAAACAAGGACTCATTATCTACTGATGTTTCCTCTGTCTCAACCCATTCCATCGAGTTTGTTTCCTCTTTTTCTGACACATCTATATGATGCTGATCCCCAGGGTTTTCTAATAGTTGACCCAACTGATCATTATCCTCTAAAACCTCTGAAGGTTGGCACAGTGGGGTTTGACTTCTTTCATCTGTGGAACCCTTATCTTCAAGTGAAAGCATTTGTAGCTCTGCACACTCTGAGCCTCTAGGTGGTCTAAATTCCATTTCTGGGAATGGTTTAAGTCCAAAATTACCAACTCTATCTTCTCTAAGAGCATAATAATCTCCCTTTGCTCTAGGTGGCTCCTGAAGGTGTACCACTGGTGGTGGTGGCAATGTCATCCTATCAATCCTTGTTGCTAATGTAGTAACAAGTTTTCTAAGGTCCCGAAGTCGTTCATCTAAGGTCCTCCCACCTGCAACATTAGAACCCTGACCTCCACCAATTCGACTATATGCTACATCACTCATTCCTCCATTCACACTATTAATAGACATTTTTGTGGATGCAATCTATTTGATGTACCAATGTAATGTCTAGTAATTGTAGCACACTTGCTTCACAAAAACAATTCACGCCAAAAACCAACTCACTCCGCCACTTATACACTTTACATACAACACAATAAATTCACGCAACAATAATATGTTGCAACTCTTCACTTCTACGGTAGCAACAAACAAAACTAACTAATAGGCTTCTTTAAATTGCAACAACAACAAGAAATGACAACAACAACTATACACTTCCACATACACGGCAACAATTTTTTACAAGTGACACCCTTAATGCAACTTTGCCACAAATGGTAAGAATCAATTTCAAATTCAAATGAAATATATTCAATACCACTCTTAACTACTTGAAGCAAATGGATGTGTTCCAATTCAAATTGTTTCCTCTTCTTCCACACAAATTCAAATCTGGAAATTATACACTTCCACTTCCAATTTGCACACACAACACCATATACACTCCTACATACTCACGGTGCACTTTATCCACTTCAACACAATTTTTCAACCGAAATTAACATAAGAAAGGCAGCATTTAAATTTGAAAATCAATCCTCTTCACTAATTGCAACTCCTCCACATTTGGTAAGATGCAAATTTTCAAATTCAAACAAGCACAATTAACTCCTTCACTCTTAATGCTTGTTTTGAAATCAAATAACTTCCTTTCTTACACACTAATCAAATCTGAAAATTGCACATATCCTTCCACAATTCTGAATTCAACAATGCAAAATAAACACAATTCTCTTCCTACCAATTTGCACTTCCGAAATTGCACTACCTTCCTCTCCTTCACGGTGAAGTCAAGACAAAAAATTACAACAAGATGTCCACTTCTACAACAACAAGTTTCAACTTCCCAAGTAAGATACTCACGCCAATTAGTACCAATACAAACAATTTAATTAATCCTCAATTTCAACAAGGATCAATCACGTAAACATCAAGGTAACAACAACAAAAAAATACATTCACTTGATCCGAATTTCCACTCCCTTGCAATTCGGTTCACAAAGGTAATACCAAAAACTTTCAATTCCCAAAACTTCAATCAACAAAACCCTTCTCATATACCTTCAATTAACTTACGGCAAGATGGAATTAAAACAATCAATTTCCGAAAACTCAATTGCAACAATCCCTCCTCTTAAACCTTAAGCAATCTCACGGCAAGATGAAGATAACCAAATTAATTTTCAAAATCCCAATTGCAACAATCCCTCCTCTCAAACCTGTAGCTCTGATACCAAAAGATGATGTGCCTAAAAGGGGGATTCAAGCACAATCAAATTGAAGGGAGAAATGGCTATGAAGTATCACGCCACAAGAAGGGAAAATACCTCAATATCCAAATGAAATTCCGAAATTGTGATGAATTACAATATATCAAATGACGATTGCTAGAAGGGAAAACGAAATGGTATTCAAATTCAATTCAAAGGTGCTTTCAAATTTCGAAATTAGAACCCTAATTTCAAAAGAACAAGAACAACATAAAAGTAACTAATTCCTCACCAGATATGACGCACTAGTTTGGAGTTAGGATCAACTTGTAATTTGTTGATATGACTCACAACAAATTCAAGTCCACTCGCCACAATTTCACTAAGGAAATTGATAAGAGCAAATGCTTGCAAGAGGCACTCTCTCACGGCACAAAGGGGGTGTTTTCTCTAATGTTCAAAAAGCTCCCTAAAAAAACCTAATTTGCAAGTATTTATACTTGCACCCTTTAGGGTTAAAATGACAAGAAAATCACAACTATGCCATTATAAGGTGGCCGGTCCTAAAGGCAAAATTACAACCAAATAAAATGTCCCAAAAGCTTACAAAATAAATGGTTCAAACATAAATTACAAATACAGAAAATAATCTTCAGCAAGCTAGCTTCATAATGGAATTCGTCGGCTCAACTCATCGCCGGTTCAGGTCGGTCCATAGATAACCCACAAGCTGAGTCTTAGTGAGTTTGTCCATCTCCTTGTGAAGCCAAATAAGCATACCTGTTGGAATATACAATTCATGAATAAGATAAAAGAGGTTAGATAATAATTAACTCCAAGGTTGATCAGCTCGAAATGGGCCCTCATTGCCAAGATTCAAAATCCATCAATTTTTGTCCTAATGATAGGTCTTGTCGGATTTTGATTCCCATCAAAGAGGGTGTGTATTTACAAGGCACGGCCGTGTAAGAATCTCAAAGTTACATAGAATCATACACGGTCATATACACGGCCAGAGGCACGGCCGTGTATGGAGTCGAGCAAATCCACAGAAAGATACACGACCAGAAGTACATGGTCGTGTATATTGCCAGAATTTGCACCGAAAAGTACATGGCCAAAGTACACGGTCGTGTACATGGCCGTGTATCTCCCCGACATCAGCCTTTTATGTTGTTTTGTTATTTTATGCACTTATTGAAGTGACGTCGTTTTGGACTTGTATTTTTACGAATTGTAACCCTAGTATAAAGCTCCTAGGGTTTAGAATAGAGATAGAAGATACATCTTAGAACATTGAACATCTTTGGGAGGCTCCTCTCTTGGTTCTTCAAGAACTAACTAGAACTTATCGGATTTTATTTCTGTGGCGTTCAACCCGACTTATCAATCGGTCTTTCATCCCGATTGTGGCATCTTCACATTATACCAAGGTTCTTGTCTCGCTTATAGACAACGGGTCGCAGTTTCCACTTTAGGTGTTTGGGCATCTTAGGTAACGAATTTCCGAACGTATTGGTATTGGGTTTCATCATGGGTTGGCGTGGTTCGTATTACTTCCACACTTAATATTTGCTTTTGAAATCAAAATTTCTCACTATTACTCCTTTTCTAATCACGGTACAAACATAATCATCCACTTCATGTACAACACCATCTTTACACAACACAACTCCACAACAATTTATAACACTTCAAGGGCAGCACCTTCCTTACACAACTTTACAATACACTCATATCGCCACTCACACTACACATACACACCTTTTATACACGTTGCAACACACATAGACACACTCTTCTACACTTGAACTTCTCCACTTCTATACAAGTTTCAAACCGCAACTTACAACAAAAGGTAGCTCAAATTCAAATTCAAAATGAGTTCACCAATTGCAATATTCCACAACTGGTAAGGAGCCACTTTCAAATTCAAATGAACACACAATTACTCAATCACTTAATGTGTGTTTTGAAATTTAAATTACTTCCTTAACTCACACCTTAATTCTAAAAATTCAATTTTAAAAATCATAAATGTTACTCCTCAATTTCCAAAAACGACATACAACAATTCACGCTTCTCCACTTGATCACAAAGGATCAACACTCCTTATTCCTTATGATCTACTTCAAGGATACTACACACTTATGGCCAATTCTCAAGGAAGCCAAGAATGTTACAAGTACTCTACATCCACAACAACAAGCAACAATTATATCACTTCAACAACGTAATCAAATAACTCAAGTTCACTTCAACAATTCGAATCAAGGTGCTAAACTCAAGAACCCTAATTTCCGAATTCTCAATCACAAAGATCCCTTCTCAAAAACCACAAGCTCTGATACCAAATATGATTTTCCTAAAATCTAAAGCACAATGTACACATTCCAATTGGTGAATCAACTAGATAACTCCACAAATATGGTCTGATAAGTTGATGAAAAATACTCTAAAATAGCATGCAAATAGGGAACAAACAACTCCAAATGGAGTGTACCAAATGAGACAAAACCAATCAATAAACAACACAAGTGATTCCAATTTTCAACTATAAAATGGCATGAACCAAATATTGAATAAAGAACCTCAATTGCTTGAAACAAAACAATAAGAACCAATCCAATCACAAACTAGATATTATCACTAGATATAATTGGATGCAACTTAGAAATGACCTTGATATAACTCACAAGGATTCCTAAGCTAACTAACCACAATTCCATACTTGAAATTGATAAGAGTAGAAGCTTGTAAGAGGGTGTCTCTCACGGCCACAAAAATGTACAATTTAATGTCAAAGATAATGTCCCCAAAAACCTTAGTTAGCAAATATTTATACTTACTCCTATTAGGGTAAAAACACTCCAAAAATTACAACTATGCCTCTATAGGGTGGCAAGTCCTAAAATACAAATTACAACCAAATAAAAATGTCTCAAAAAAATTACAACATAAATGGTTCTAAGAAAATAACAAACAAATAAAAATAGTCCTCAACATATCGGGTCTTCAAATCAACTCATCTGTCCAACTCATCTTAGTTTAGGTCGGTCCATGGATAACCCAAGCTGAGTCTTAATGAGTTTGTCCACAACCCTGTAAAGCCTGATAAGTGATGTGCTCAAAACCACTTCCAAGCACAATCAAATGACTCAAGAAAACAAGTCTCAAGTCTCATACAAAACTAGTTCAATGGACTAGGAAATTGCGTAACCCTAATGGAACTTTGATGCAATCCAATGGTTCAAAAGATTCAATTAACTTCCACTAATGGTCAATTTCACTAATAAAAATAAGAACAAGATAATTTCACGTGGAATGGATGAAAAAGACAAGCTCAAAAACCGTAAACTTAAACCCTTCCAACCATGCCAATTTACGCCAATCACTAAAGAGCAATTCAATCTCAATGAACAATCAACCTTGCAAGATGATTATCCACAAATTACAATCACCAATAAGTCCAAGAAAGATTCAAATCTACCCTAGATATGACTCACTAGAGAAGAAATGAACATACAAAAAGATGGAATCGATATGACTCACAATTCCCCTTCGTCGCACTCGCCACAATTCCAATTCTTAGGTTGAAATTGATAAGAGGTTTGAACTAAGGATGAACCCTAATTCCACACGCGAAAGTGTATGATTCTAATCTGCAAAAATGGCCTGCTCAAACCCTCTTCTAAGCAAGTTTTTATACTTGCTACTTTTAGGGTTAGAAAGTGGTCAAAATTACAAGTTTGCCACTTTTAAGGTGACTAGTCCTAAATGAAAATTACAAAGAAATAAAAGTGTTCCAAAATTATTACAACATAAATAGTCCATGCAAATGAAAAATATATAAAAGAAATTGGTCTTCAAGATGCCAGTCTTCTATAGGATTCATCAGCCCAGCTCATCGTTGGTTCAGGTCAATCCATGGATAACCCACAAGCTGAGTCTGAGGGAGTTTACCCATTGCCCTATAAAATATGGTAAGTGTGCCTGTTGGAAAACACAATACAAGAATAATAGAAAAGAGGTTAATTTATAAATAATTCCGGGGTCAATCTTCTTAAAATGGGTCCTCATCGCCAAAATTCGAATTCCTTTAGTTCTTGTCCTAATGATAGGTCTTGTCGGATTTTGATTCCTATCATCTCCTTGGGCCTTAAAAAGATTTGTCCTGAAATCTGGTAGATCAAATGCAGTAGAGGCTTTGTTTCTTCCTAGCAAGCCACCTGAAGAAATATCACTGCAGAATCCCAAAATCTGAAATACCATGGGTGGTGATTGTTTTCTCTCCTCCATTTCTAGGATGTATCTCATCTGTAACACAAATAATGTTCCATTATCCAATAAAGTCGCCCCTGTATCAACCTGTTCCACTGAAACCATTTCCTCCTTTTCTAACTCATCTGTATGTTGCTGATCCTCATGGTCTTCTAATGGTTGGCCCAACTGCTCATTACCCTCTGAAACCTCTGAAAGTGAACATAATTGTCTCTGAATAGTCTGGCTCTCTAGTGGTTTGCTCGTCTGATTATGATCATCAAGATCCTTTGAAGGTTGGCACATCGGTGTCTGACAAATTTTATACTCTAAGGGTTAGCTCGTGTCACTAGAGCCCTCAAAAACCTTTGAAGGTTGGCATATCTGCGTTTGTACAGTTTGGTCCTCTGAAGGTTTGATCATGTGGCTATGATCCTCAAGAATCTGTGATGGTTGTTTTATCTGTCTTTGCATCTCTTGGACCTCTAATGGTGACATAGGGTTCAATACTATATGTTTTCCATCTTTTTTGAACATATAAGTATTTCTATACCCATCATGTAATACCATCCTATCATACAACCATGGTCTACAAAGTAATATATGGGATGCACAAAGAGGAAAGAATATCACATTCACGCTCATCATAGTACTTGTCCCCTATACTGAAAGGGTACCTTAGCCCTTTGGGTCACATAAAGTCCATCCTGATCATTCAACCAATGTAATGTATAGGGTTTGGGATGTGGGATAGTTTCAAGTTTCAACTTCGATACTAATGATGCAGCTACAACATTAGTACAACTACCACCATCAATAATAATTGTGCACAAGTTTCCTTGTACCCTCAAGAAGTATGGAACAAGTTTTCTCTTTGTCCCTCATCAATGGTTAGGAAAAGAAGTCATGTCCCGATGCAATACGTTAGCATAATGAAACATTTCACTAGACACGATTGTACTCAAATCCAACAATACAATAATTATCTTCACACTTCCAAGGTTCAAGTACACAACCAAACCACAAATGAAGTACACTCAAATACTTTCAAGTAGATAGAATTAAATTCAACAACAAGTGTTTAAGTAACTAGTTCAATTACTTTTACACTTTAATGATTTGTTTGAATTTTAAATTCCACTACTTAACTTTCCTTTCTTGCTAAAGTTTTACACCCACAATGAGTCTTAATTTACACCACCACACACACCTCACTCCTACACAGTGCAACCAATTCACTACAACACTACTACACATTGTAACTTTTTTTTTTTTTTAAACACTCTTACACCACCACATATACACGCAATCATGGTGCACTCACTTCACCACAACACCAATTCACCACGTTGCAACACCTTCACTCACATACTCATTATGCCACACACACACACCCTCTTTACATTACGGTGCAACACACATACACTTCCAAGTATACAATCTCTTGCCACTACACAACACAATTTACACCGCAACTCACACTCAAAGGTAGCAACAAATTCAAATTCAAATCACTTTACTAAATGTAACCTCGTCCATAAATGGTAAGAACAATTCAAATTCAAATAAAACTTATTCAATGCTACTCAATGAATTGCCTCAAACTTAAAGAAGGTGTTTGAATTCAAATGATTTCCTTTTATTTTTTTTACACAATGCAATCTGAAAATTGTAAACACACTACTCAATTTCCAGAATCTTCTTGCAACAATTCAAGATCACGCTCTTCCACACTTAAACTTCTCCACTTCTATTCAAGTTTCAAGCCACAACTTACAGCAAAAGGCAACTCAACTTTCAAATTCAAAAAGAAGTTCAATAAGTGAAAGATTCCACAAATGGTAAGAAGCTATTTTAAATTCAAATGACACACAATTAACAATGAATTAATCTGTGTTTTGGAATTCAAATTGACTTCTTAAGTCACACTTTAATTCTGAAATTTTCAAATCTGAAATCTCAATTGCCACTCCTCAAATCCGAAATGACACAAGACAATTTTCACTTCTCCACTTGATTACAAAGGACCAATACTCTTTTCTCTTCACATTTCACTTCAAACACACTTCACATTCACGGTCAATTCTCAAGGAATCCAAGAATGTTACAATTCTCCAAGTGTACAACAACTAAACAACAAGATAGCACTTCAACAACACAAGAATAAAACACAACTCCACTTCACAATTCGGATCAATGTAATAATTCAACAATCCTTAAATTTGGAAATCCAAATTGTAAATCCCTCCTCTTAAACCTCAAGCTCTGATACCAAAAAGATGATGTGCTCAAAAACACTTCCAAGCACAATCAAATGACTCAAGAAAATAAGTCTCAAGTCTCATACAAAACCGGTTCAATGGACTAGGAAATTGCGTAACCCTAATGGAACTTTAATGCAATCCAATGGTTCAAAAGATTCAATTAACTTCCACTAATGGTCAATTTCACTAATCAACAATAAGAACAAGATAATTACACATGAAATGGATGAAAAAGACAAGCTCAAAAACTGTGAACTCAAACCCTTCCAACCATGCCAATTCATGCCAATCACTAAAGAGCAATTCAATCTCAATGAACAATCAACCTTACAAGATGATTATCCACGAATTACAATCACCAATAAGTCCAAGAAAGATTCAAATCTACCCTAGATATGACTCACTAGAGAAGAAATGAACATATAACAAAGATGGATTCGATATGACTCACAATTTCCCTTCGTCACACTCGCCACAATTCCAATTCTTAGATTGAAATTGATAAGAGGTTTGAACTAAGGATGAACCCTAATTCCATACGTGAAAGTGTATGATTCTAATATGCAAAATGGCCTACTCAAACGCTCTTCTAAGAAAGTATTTATACTTGCTACTCCTAGGGTTAAAAAGTGGTCAAAATTACAAGTTTGCCACTTTTAAGGTGGCTAGTCCTAAATGAAAATTACAAGGAAATAAAAGTGTTCCAAAATGATTACAACATAAATAGTCCATGAAAATGAAAAATATATAAAATAAATTGGTCTTCAAGATGCCGGTCTTCTATAGGATTCATCGACCCAGCTCATCGCTGGTTCAGGTCGGTCCATGGATAACCCACAAGCTGAGTCTGAGGGAGTTTGTCCATTGCCCTATAAAATATGATAAGTGTGCCTGTTGGAAAACACAATACAAGAATAATAGAAAAGAGGTTAATTTATAAATAATTCTGAGGTCGATCTACTCAAAATGGGCCCTCATCGCCAAAATTCTAATTCCTTTAGTTCTTGTCCTAATGATAGGTCTTGTCGGATTTTGATTCCTATCAATAAGTGTGCCTATTGGAATATACAATACATGAGTAATAGAACAGAGGTTAGTAAAAAAATAATTCTAAGGTTGATTTGCTCAAAAAGGACCTTCATCGCCAAGATTTGAAATCCTTTAGCTCTTTGCCTAATGATAGGTCATGTAGGATTTTGATTCCTATCATCGACACTCAATATTATTATCTACTATATTATGGAATTGATAAGTGCACTGACCTAAAGGTCTTTGGATTGTAAGATAGATTGATATCAATGATGGAGGGATAAGAACTAACCCTAATGTGTCCCATTTTCTCATGATTGAGTCAAATCATTCTTGTGAAAATTGTACTAACAAAGCTTATCAAAGAGAAGAATGATGAGGGGTCATTTTTCATTGGATAAGATGGGATAAAATGATGAGATTTCAAAGATTCTTGTGGAAAAAATGGGACTTGATGTGGCCCTAATGATGGGACCTAGAATTGATTCAATTTTGATGGAATTTTCTTGAATTTTGTGTAAATTAGTAATTAAGGTTGAGATAATGATTTATAAGAAAAAACTAGTTATAATTAGTTAAGATTAGAATGCGGCTTCTAGCTTGATCAATTAGAGTTTTCTAGGAAGAAATTTAGGAATTACCGATTTTTAGTACATTTGAGGCTTGATTCATTACTAATTTAGACTTTATCTTATTAATCTAAGTTTTATAGAATAACCTTTATGATTAGGGTAGGATTAGATTAAATTAGAAAGGAGTTGACCCAAGTCAACGTAAGTTTTCTTTAGTCATCTAATTACCTATTGAAAGTCAACTTAAGTTAATCTAGAGAAGACATTACTCGAATGAGTTTGCATTTTGTTGGTCCAATACACAAGGAATACTTTAGCCTGAGTATCGGTCTTAGGGATAAAGTTTGACTAAATTCAAGTTTAGGCTACTAGGTGAAAATATGAGAATAAGACCGAACCCTTAAGCAAGAAGTTCAGTGGAAGTTAGCGTAATTAACAATTTTCAACTGAACTTTTACAAAGTTAAATCTATGAATTCTATTGGAAAAGTGTATCATATAAATCTATAGTGTCTTATCTTCCAAGTCTATCCTAAGTTATCTTAGGTCTAAGCTTTAATACCTTTAGTCCACTAAAGTCTTTTAGGGGATGTCAAAGGGATGACTTATGTCACTAAGTCAAGTTGAGCCAATTGACTCAAGTTGAATTTTAATATAATTAAGTTGACTTAGGTCAACTTATAGCATATCGAGTCATCTCTAGCTCCTAAACCTTACTCAGGTTTATTTAAAGTTATATCTTCAGCATATCTTCCTATTTAAGGCTTATTCGATATAATTCTATAAATGAAAAATTTAAGGAGGTACATTATCCCTCCATTAAGAAAAGTTTTATCCCTAAAACTTGAATCCATACCAGGATCTTCGAATAAATATGGGTACTTGAGCCTTATTGGTCTTCTAGTGGATATTCTTAGTCATAAGCTTTAGAATTTTGCAATCTAGATTATTTACATGATGCTCCTCATAAGTTAGATTTTCTTTAAGTTGAAGTGGTTTTAGCTCTATGACTTGATTTAGATTGGAGACATATTTCCATAATACAGAAACATGAAATACATTGTGTTTTCTAGATAAACTCAAAGGTAATGCTAATCAATAAGCTAGATTCCCAATTTTCTCGAGGATTTCAAAAGGCTTAATATACCTAAGACTAAATTTTCCTTACGTCTTAACTTGATGAATGCTTTTGATAGAACTTACCTTTAGGTAAACATGATCACCTATAGCAAACTCCAAAGGTCTTCACTTTTCTTTTGCCTAACTCTTTTGTCTATCTTGGGATTCTTTCATCTTTTATTTAATGATAGCTACTTTTGTTGTTGTTTCATGTACAAGTTTTAGCCTCATAGAAATTTTCTCAATGTCATCATGATACAAGTGAGATTGACATTTTCTACCATACTATGTTATGTACGGGGGCATCAGTATGGTTGACTGGTAACTGTTATTGTACATGAATTCAACTAATGGAAGATGCAAATCCTAGTTTGCTTTAAATTCCATGACACAAGCTCGAAGATTATCTTTCATTGTTTGTATGGTCTACTTAGACCATTCGTTTGTCTGTAGGTGATATGTTGTACTAAAGCATAACTTCATCCTTATGGCTTATTGTAAACTTGATGTACCTAAAATCCAAAGCACAATGTACACATTTTGATTGACAAATCAGCTAGACAATTCCACAAATATGGTGTGACAAGTTGAAGAAAATACCCTAAAATAGCATCTACTAAATGAGATAAAGACTAATCCAATAACAACACAATTGAATTCCAACTTTTAACTAACAAATGACGTGAACCATGTAATGAACAAGGAACCCTAATTGCATGTAACAAGAACAACATAAATTAACTAATTTCTTACCAAATATGATGCACTAGTTAGAATTAGGATCAACTTGTAATTTGTTGATATTACTCACAACCAATCTAAGTCCACTCGCTATAATTTCAAAGTGAAATTGATAAGAGCAAAATGGCGTGAAGAACAAACTCTTCTATGACACAAAAGTTTGTTTCTTTGATGTAAAAAAATTGTCCCTCAAAAACCCTAGTTAGCAAGTATTTATACCTACTCCTATTAGGATAAAAAAACTAGAGAATTTACAAAGATGCCACAATAGTGGCCGGTTCTAAGAAGAAAAATACAAAGGATAAATAAAGTGTTTAGTTCTCAATAACAATTACAAGCATAAATTGTCTTCAAATGGCCGGTTCCTCACTTGATTGAGAAAATTTGTGGACCGTTGGATGTGACTCTAAGAATGTCCCACAACTTGATCCTTTAGTGAATGCAATTCGGCTATCCTGTAAAAACTGACAAATGAACCTGATAATAGTGATAAAATAAAACATTATTAGAAAAGATGTGATCATAAGTGGATTCCGGGACCATGCATCCAAGTTAGGTTTTCCCACTGCTAGAATCATAAAAATGATTCCCATCATCTCCTTAGGCCTCTGAAAGATTTGCCCTTAAATCTAAGGGGCCTTTTCCTAGACTAAAACTCGATGTTTAGAATTGCTTGTTGGCTGAAAATCTGGAAGAGCTATATGTGCTTTTGACTAGTTCCTGGAAAGAACCAACCTCAGACAGAGACAAAGGAGTCAATAAAATCCAAGTACCATCCTTTTGAAACATGTAAGTATTTCTAAACCCATCATGTAACACCTTTCTATCAAATAGCCAAGGTCAACCCAGCAGTAAATGAAAGGCACACATAGAAAGCACAGTATAGATAATCTCATCACTATACCAGTCCCCTATACTGATTGGTACTGTTGCTTGCTGTGTAACATGCAAACTACCTCAATTGTCCAACCAATGCACTTTATACAGGTTAGGATGTGAGCTAGTAGATAGTTGTAAGTTTTCTACCAATGCAGTAGATATGACATTAGTATAACTACCACTATCAATAAAAAGCATACATAAGTTACCTCAAATCCTGATAGGAATCAAAATCTGACAAGACTTATTATTAGGGCAAGAACTAAAGGATTTCGAATCTTGGCAATGAGGACCCATTTTGAGCAAATCGACCCTGGAATTATTCGTTTACTAACATCTTTTATCTTATTCATGTATTTTATATTCCAATAGGAATACTTATCATGCTTTACAGGGCAATGGACAAACTCACTCAAACTCAGCTTGTGGGTTATCCATGGACCGACCTAAACCGGCGATGAGCTGAGCCGATGAATCCTATAGAAGACCCGGCATCTTGAAGACCAATTTCTTTTATGTATTTTTCATTTGCATAGACTATTTATGTTGTAATCATTTTGGGACACTTTTATTTCTTTGTAACTTTCATTTAGGGTTAGCCACCTTAAAAGTGGCAAACTTGTAATTTTGAGCACTTTTTAATCCTAGGAGTGCAAGTATAAATACTTGCTTAAGAGAGGGTTTGAGGGGGCTTATCATTTTTGAAGATTATACACTTCCTTTCACATGAGAATTAGGGTTCTTACCTTGGTTCCAAACTCTTATTAATTTCAATCCCAAGAGTTGAAATTGTGGCAAGTGCAACATCTTGAAATTGTGAGTTATATCAATTTCATTTTGTTGTGATTTCTTTTCTTCTCTAGTGTGTCATATCTAGGGTTGAATTGAGATATTTCTTGGTCAAAAATACTTCTTATTGTTCACAAATTCTTGTGCTTATTTGAAGTATCTATCAATTATATTTGGTTCATCATTGAAAATTTCCCTAGGAAACGTGTTCTTCACTATTTGAGAGGGATTATTTTTGTTACGGTTTTTCTTTTGTCATTTGAGGTTTATTTGCGTGGATTATATGAAATTAAGAGGTTTTTAGAAGGTATTATCAGTGTGGTATTCTAATTATATCATTGGACATTTGGAATTCATCATATCTTCACTTGGTTCACGTCATTTTGCCCTTATTTTTTTATCCGATTTTGCCTTGACTTGAGATAGTTTTTCTTAAGTCTTTTGAATGTGCTTTCAAGTGTGTTTAGTCACATCATCTTTTTGGTATCAGAGAACATGTTGAGAGAAGGGAATTGGTTTTATTTGATTTCATGGAGTTAATCATCAATTAAGGTGATTTAGTGAAAACCGCAAATTGTGTTGTTGTTGTGGTTTTGAGATTGCGAAATTACCTTAGCTTGGAATTTAATTTGCTGATTGTTGGAGTTGGATTGGGAAGGTTGTTGTATCATCTCGTGATTAATAATTTTCGTGGAAGGAAGGAAGAATAGATGTGTTGTTAATTCAACAATTGTTTGAGCTTGAAAAAAAATTACCTTATTCTTGCCGTGACTAGTTTTGGTGTGAAGGAGGTTGTGTAGCTTGTTGTTTTGATTTCCATTGTGTAATTCTGAATTGGAGGAGTACAATTTGAAGATTACATTGATTTTTGATTAGTAATGAATTATTTGAATTCAAAACATATGTAATTAAGTTGTGGGAGTTAATGATTGCTATTTGAATTTGAATTCAGTTTTACCAATTGAGGATGGCTTTCAATAAGTGAAGTGGTTTGAATTTCAAATTGAAATTGCTGCCTATTTTGTTGTAGTTACGGTTAGAACTTGTGGGGAGTGAAGTATATTTTTTTTATTATTGCCATGGAATTAGAGTATATTTGTTGTTGTTTCCATTTCTTATTGTTGTCGTGGAGGTGGAGTGCAATTTGTTTTATTGCCGTGAGAGTTATTGGTGAAGTGAGTGTACCATGATTGAGGTGTGTGTAGTGGTGTAAATTTGTGGAGTTGTGTGGATTAAAGGTGCTGCACATCAAGATCAATGTAGGTGTGAAACCGTGGCAAGAAAGGAAAGTTGAAGTAGTAGAATTTGAATTCAAAAACAAACATTAAAGTGTGAAAGTAATTGAACTTATTACTTCAACACTTGTGAGTTGAATTTAATTTTTAACTACTTAGAAGTATTTATTTGTGCTTCACTTAGTCTAATATACTTAAAGTGATAAGAAGTATTTATTGCATTGGTGACTTGTTGTACCGTGGGTGTACAAGTGTGTGTGGTTTATCCAAACTTGTTATTATGACGTAGTGAAGTGAAGGGAGTGTCTCAAACTCCTGTACGTAGTCATTCACTGTTTTACCCCCCTGTCTTAGTGTCTGGAGACACATAAATAGCTCCTGCCTATAGTGTTTCGGTACGAACCTCTTCCTTAAAACTTGTTTCATGTCTCTCCAAGTATGTATTTCGGCCTCACCATCCCTTCACCTACTGATCACTAGATTTTTCCACCATAAGGTGGCATACCCTATGAACTCCACAGCTACAAGACGTACTTGGTGTCATCATCAATCTCATAACACTCGAAAAGACCCTCAACTTTATCTTCCCAATCCAGGTAATCATCAACAAAACCCCTACCATCAAATGAAGGCATTTGTAGCTGCACATACTCTAATCCTCGAGGTGGCCTGAATTCCCTGTTTAGGTATGGATTAACCCCAAAATTATCATCTCTGTCCTCCCCTAGAGTATGATAATCTCCTTCTACTCTTTTCCCTAAATTTCCTCCGTCTGCCCCCTCTCTATAGACATTCTAAGGAGCTGCTCTAGGTGGTGCCTGAAGGTTTACCACAGGTGGTTGTAGCAATGTCATCCTATCAATCCTTGTCGCTAATGTAGCAACAATCGTGGTAAGGTCTTGAAGTTGTTCATCTAGAGTTCTTCCAACTATATTCCGAAGACCTAGTCCGCCACCCACTTGGCTATTGGCCTCATTGCCAATTCTTCCATTCACACTATCATTCGACATAGTTGTGACTTAGTGTATTGAACCACAAGAACAATTTGAAGCAAAGTAGTACGCCTCACAATCACCCCCAAACTTCAACGCCACACAACAATCAAATCACCTTAATAGAAAAACACCAACTCCCCATTAAGCTTCACACACTCCACGGTTCACTTATATAAGAACACTACAACAACTTCAATTACAGCAACAATAAGTGGTAGTAATAATAAACACTTCTCCAACTATGAAATCAATGATTTCAACTAAGCAACATGTGTTTAAGTGATCAATGCACAATAACTTCTACACTTAATGTTTGCTTTTGAAATCAAAATTTCTCACTATTACTCCCTTTCTACTCACGGTACAAGCATAATCATCCACTTCACGTGCAGCACCTTCTTTACAAACTCTACAACATACTCATACCGCCACACACACTACACATATACTACAATTCATACTGCTACTCACGCTACACACACACACAATGCACTTCTTTAATCAACAATAATAATATTTCAATTGTATCACTTCCTTGCCTTAACACACAACACTTCTTATTAGAACTCCTTTACATCAAACTTCAAGAACAAAGGTAGCAAGCAATAGTTCAAATAACTCCACTAAATGCACCATTTTCCACAAAAGGCAAGACAATTCAAATTTAAACAACAACCCATAATGTTACTCAATAACTACTTCAAGTTAATGGATGTTTAAATTTCAAATATCTTCCTATTCTTCACACAATTTCAAATTTAGAATTTACATCCAACAATGCTCAATTTTCGAAATCCCCTTACAACAATTCTAAATCACATTCTTCTGAGCTTCGAATTTCAACTTCCTCAAATGATCACAAGGATCACTTCCCTTTAATCAATCACGGCCAACTCAATGAGATAAGGAATATTACAAATACTCTATGTCTACAACAACAAGGAACAATTAGATTCAATTACTCAAGTTCCCTTTAACAATTCGGATCAAGGTGCTAAACTAAAGAACCCTAATTTTCGAATTCAAAATGCAAATCCCTCCTCTTAAACCACAAGCTTTGATACCAAATATGATGTGCCCAAAATCCATAGTACAATGTACACATTCCAATTGACAAATCAACTAGACAATTCCATAAATATGGCATGACAAGTTGAAGAAAATACCCTAAAATAGCGTTTACTAAATGAGATAAAGACTATCCAATAACAACACAATTGAATTCCAACTTTCAACTAACAAATGGCGTAAACCATGTAATGAACAAGGAACCCTAATTGCGTGTAACAAGAACAACATAAATTAACTAATTCCTTACTAGATATGATGCACTAGTTGGAATTAGGATTAACTTGTAATTTGTTGATATTACTCACAAGAAATCTAAATCCACTCACCACAATTTCAAAGTGAAATTGATAAGAGCAAAATGGTGTGAAGAATAAACTCTTCCATGGCATAAAAGTGTGTTTCTTTGATGTCAAAAAATTGTCCCTCAAAAACCCTAATTACCAAGTATTTATACTTGCTCCTATTAGGATAAAAACACTAGAAAATTTACAAAGATACCATAATAGTGGCCGGTTCTAAGAAGAAAAATACAAAGGATAAATAAAGTTTTCGATTCTCAATAACAATTATAAGCATAAATTGTCTTCAAATGGCCAGTTCCTCACTTAATTGAGTAAATTTGTGGACTATTGGATGTGACTCTAAGAATGTCCCACAACTTGATCCTTTAGTGCATGCAATTCGACCATCCTGTAAAAACTAACAAATGAACTTTCTAATAGTGATAAAATAAAACATTATTAGAAAAGATGTGATCATAAATGGATTCTGAGATGATGCATTAAAGTCAGGTTTTCCCACTACTAGAATCGTAAAAATGATTCCCATCAAAACTTGTCCAAAATATAGACACAAAACAAGCATCCCTATCTAAAAAAATATTAGTGAATACACCATGTAGTTTAATGATTTCACGAATGTACAATTAGACTAGTTTTTCTTATGAATAAGTTTTATTAATTGGAAGAAACTGAGCTAACTTAGTGAGTTGATCTATGATTACCTATATGGTATCGTATCTAGTTGGAGTTCTTGTAGCCCACTTATGAAATCTAAGGTAACATGATTTCCATTCGAGGATAGGTAAAGGTTGTAGTAATCCTTTAAGTCTCTAATGCTCAGTCTTTTTTCTTTAACAGGTTTCACATTAGGCTATACACTTAGCTATATCGCTTTTCATTCCTTCCCACCAAAAATTTCTTTTCATATCCTAGTAAATCTTGGTCCCTCCAGGATGTATAGTATAACTAAATTGATGTGCTTCTTGCATGATTTTCTTTCTTAATCCTTTATCATTAAGCATACATAATTTCCCCTTTCGTGATAAGGATCCATCAGTATGAATTTCAAAATGATAATACTTCCCTTCTTGTCTTTCTTATTTGATCATCTAGATCACTAGATCCTTTTCATGGGCTTTCTTGATTTAGCTTATCAAGGTGGGTTCAATTATCATGTTTGTTACCTTAGAATTAGGATCATGTCAAATCAACTCCAAATTCATTTGTTTAAACTCCTTAATCAATTTTTATGATTCCATAAGTACAGATGAAATTTCTATGTAACTTTTCCTACTTAAGGCATTAGCAACCACATTTGCCTTTCTAGGATAATAATTGATCGCCAAGTAATAATCTTTTATTAATTCTAGCCATCATCTTTGCCTTATGTTTAATTTTTTTTAATAAATAGATACCTGAGGCTCTTATGGTCAATATAAATATTACACCTTTCACCACATAAGTAGTGCCACCAAATCTTGAGAGCAAAAACTACGACAGCTAATTCCAAGTTATGAGTAAGATAATTTTTTCATGGGTCTCAATTGTCATGAGGCATGTGCAATTACCTTACGATTTTGCATCACTACATAGCCTAAACCAATTCAAAATGCATCAATATAAACAGTAAAGGGGTTGTTACTGTTGGGCAGGGTTAGTACAAGAGTAGCAACCAATCACTACTTCAATTCTTGAAAACTCTCTTGCTCTTTGGTTAGTCCAAATAAAATTTTCATTCTTACAAGAACTAAGGGTTCTAGCAACTATTGAAAAATCCTTAACAAACTTTCGATAATATCCTACTAAACCTAGAAAACTTCTTACATCAATTATTGTTTCAAGACTTTTCCACTTAACTATGTCCTTGATTTTCTTTAAATCCATAGAAATTCCTTCTCCTAACACCTTGTAAACTAGAAAGAGAATTTCTTTTAACCAAAACTCGCATTTTGATTACTTAGCACATAACTTATGTTCTCTTAGGATTTGCAACACTAATCTCAGATGTTCCTTATGTTGTTCTAGTGTTAGGGAATAGACTAAAATATCATCAATAAGACAATAACACACTTGTCCAATAATAAACATAACACTCGATTCATTAAATCTTTAAATGTATGATGCATTTGTCAATCCAAAAGGCATCACTAAGAACTCATAGTGACCATACCTAATGCAAAAAGTAGTTTTGGGTATGACTTTAGGTTTAATTCTTAGTTAATAGTATCCTAATCTTAAGTCTATTTGAGAGAGCACACTTACACCTTGTAGTTGATCAAATAAGTCATCAATATGAGGGGGAGGGTACTTGTTCTAAATCTATAATACTTGAAATTTGTAAAATTTCTATTGTAACATTATAATGCAAAAAACCAAGGCTAAGAAGGGGATTTCATAAAAAATTGAGGGACAAAATAGGTCTTTCTGTGGTTAGAGAATAAATACTCTATGTTAACCTAGCTCTCCTCTTTTTCACCCTTATAGTAACAACATAGTGAAAAAGTAGGGAAAAGGAGGAGACATCTCTATAGGAACCTAAAGGTGACTAAAGGAAAATGACATGGTTCAATTCTAATTACAAGAGATAAGGATTTTATACAAGAATTTGAATTACAATTATTGGATTTAGAACTTATAAGTATCGTATGTGCATTAGGATTTGAAAATTTAGGGAAAGGACAAAACGAGCACGAGAATCCATCAATCAAGTGTATGACTTGTAGATGTATTAATGTAAGTAATTTAATTCGTGTTGTTTAATTAATAGTACATGTTTTAGGGTTAAGCAAGCATAAAGATAAAGAGAGTCGAATTTGGGAGAATTTGGAATAAAGAAATTAAGGTTTAGGAAAAGTGTCGAAAGATACACGACCTCTTAAAATGGTCGTAGTTTCGACCGTGTTGAATACAAAGCTTATATCGAGAGATACACAAACCTCCCAACAAGGTTGTGTTTCGATTGTGTTGAACCGAGAGATACATGGCCTACCTACATGATCTATTTTAACTGTGCTGAAAGTAAAGCTTACCAAGAGATACACGACCTATCTGCACGATCGTGTTCCAACCGTGTTAAGCCAAAACTCATTGAAAGATACACGACCTTTGATAAAGTTGTGTATTAGCCTATGTTGAGATATAGGACCTTCACCATGGCCATATTGAGAGAAATATAATTTCATTATATAATTATTTAACTTCTAATTAAACTAATTTCCACGCGACCTAGATAGCTAGTAAGACCTTGAAGAATTTAAATGAATAAGTGATCGGAATCAAACCTCTGGATCCAAAGTAGGGAAGCCAATTTGAACTAATGATTCCAAACATCCACATGTTTGTTATCTTTATTCATTTCATAATAATTTGTCTCTACATTGTAGCAAGTAAATTTATCAGTTTTACAAGATGGCAGGTAAAATTCACTAAGGCTTAATTGTGGGTCATTCATGGACTTACATCAATTAAAGAAGAATCGGTTCAATATTATTACATGGAGGTGCAAGAAGTCGGCTACTTATAAGGGTTGTAATTTCTTTAGTGCAAAAACTAACCACACTTATTGTTTTTCACTTGTAATTTTCTTTGTTAAATTTGCCCTATTTAGAGAAAGTATAAATACTTGCAAAGTAGGGTTAGAAGGGGACTTTTTGAAGATTATACACTTGAAATTTGTTACTGTGGGATGCTCTCTTCATGCCACCTTACTCTTATCAATTTTACTTGTGAAATTGTGGTGAGTTGGCTTCAGGAATTCCTATGAGTCATATCAATATTTCTTAAGTTGCATCCAATTATTGATAGTGAGTAATATCTAGTTTATAATTAGTTGAGTTTGTTTGTTCCTTTCATGCCAAATTAGGGTTCTCGTATTGCTAGGTTTTTACGCTAATTGTAAAGATTGGAATTGAATTGTTCCTTTGTATTTGATTGGTATTGGAATCCAATTGTGGTGCATCTTAATTTGGTCCATGCCATTTAGGGTTCTTGGTGCTTGTTTCACGCCATTTAGGGGTTATATCTTCTATCTTGTTCATGCCATTTCTAATTGGAATTGAATCAATTGTGTATGTTCTTGTTAATTGGTATTGAGATTCCTCCTTGAGAACATCATAATTTGGTATTAGAGTAAGGGTTTTGAGAAGGGATTTAGGCGAACTTCAATTTAGGAATTAGGGTTCTTATTATTCTATTTCTTAATTGAAGTAATTATATAGATTGTATTGTGATATATCTTATTGTTGTAGAATTGGAAGTGGAAATTTAGAATTGATCTTTGTAATCTTCATCTTGCTGTCAGTTGATTGTTGAGGAAGAAGGGGAAGTGCATTTTCTTGAGGATTTTGAAATTGGAGTGTATTTTCATTTCTAGATTTTCTCTTCTTGCGTGGAGGACCAGGAAACTTTTTGAAATTCAAAACCAATCGTTAAGTTGAGGGAGTTATTGTGTATTTATCATCATAATACACTTTGACTAGTTGGAGTTATTTACTTACCATTTAGAGAAGAGTCTATAATTATTTCCATTTTATTTGTTAGCATGATTGGAAGTGAAACCGTGGAGTGTGTGTTGTGGTTTGAAAGGTTGCTACACCATGAGTGTGAGTGTGTACCATGGAGTGATTGTTGTGTGTTGAAGTGTGGAATGGTGTGTGAAACCGTAGTGAGTGTGTGTTAAAGTGTGGAGTGAGTGTGCATGTGTGGCATAGAGTGTTGTGGTTAGAAGGTTGCTACACTGTGAGTGTGTGAGTGTACCATGGAGTGATTGTTGTGTGTAATGCACTACGTGAAGTATATTGTAGTTGTCTTGAATTTTTTTTTATGAGAGCCATGATGGGAGCTAAGCTAGAAGGTGGAATGTGGATCCTCTTGAAGTGCCACCTGGACCGATCACAAGAACTCGAGTGAAACAATTCAAGGAAGCACTGAACGGGCTAATAAAGGATATTCGAGAAGCCAGAAAAGAGTGGAGCAACCATGAGAATGACCTTGCATTTGTTCAAATCATTCAAGGAGAGCAAAGCATAGGAGATCAAAGCTGCGGCCTTGACAACGCTGGCTTAAATGCTGCTGGCCTTGAACCGGCGTTGCAATTAGCCACGATAAGGGACTACGCCGGCATACTACGCTGCCAACCTATATACCAGCGTACATGCTACGCCGCCTACTATGCCGCCTACTACGCCGTCGGCTTTCATTACCTGTTTGTTATTTTTCAGCGACTTTATTATGTTATGTCGTTTTAGGCTTTTGTTATTACGAGTTGTAAACCCTAATATAAGCTGCTAAGGTTGGAAAACAGAACATAGAACACACATACAACATTGAATAACATATTTTGAGAGAATTCCTCTCTTGGTTCTTAAAGAACTTCTCTTGAACTTATCGGATTTTTCTGTGGCGTTCAACCAGACTTATCAATTGGTCTTTCATCCCGATTGTGGCGTCAACAGAACATACCAAGGTTCTTGCCTTTTCTATAGGCAACGGGTTGCGATTCCACTTTGATTGTTTGACATCTTGGGTTGCAATTCCGAACGTATTGGTATTGGGTTTTCGTCACACATGGGCGTGGTTCGTATCAGTTTGGTATCAGACTTAGGTTTGTTAAACATCAGTTCGGTTTGAGAAAGGTAACATCAAAACCCTAACTCCAATCGTTCATATCAAGTTTCGTGTTGTCATAGCTTCATACTCAAGTCCATAGTGTTAATTGTTTCTTGAGTAGTGTAGTGCATCCTATTAGGCTTGTTACAAAAAAAAAAAAAAAAAAACAAGAACAAAGGACGAAACAAAGGCAACAAAAAGGAAAGAAAAAGAGGAAAATTCAAGCCCCTTTGAGTTGTTCTTGAATTCTACGGAAGGGATTGGTGTAGTTTGGGTTAGTTCCAAGAGAATTGAGAAGAGGGATTGGTGAGTTGCTATCATCCTTGCTTGTGAGAATACACGAGTGATTGTAGGATATCATCCTTGGAGTGAAACACGTAAGGGAGTGAATCGTGAGGCTTAATTCTATATATTTTGTGTTAGTACTAACCTTTTATTGCAGGAACTATATCACGGCACAATTCTCTTGAAGGAGAGAAGGGGAGGTTTGATGCTAGGTTAGTGATTGAGGCGTTGAGGAGTGAGATGAAGAGGATTTTCAAGAGGGAATGGAACAAATTCATGAGACGGTGGAGCAAAAACTAGAGCAATCTAAAAACGTCTTTCAAGGGCGTAAGAGGAAGAGTTGTTCTAAGAAAGGACAAAAGGGTGGAGATGAAATTTCTGATGATGAATTTGATGAACCTTCTATCGGGAGTTATAGAGGTTATGGTGATAGGAATCGAGGAACTAGGGATTGGGAAGATAGAGGAGATAGGAATAGAGAGGATAATCAATTGAGTAGTATAAGATGAAGATTCCTCCTTTCTAAGGGAAGAATGATACCGAGGCATACTTAGAATAAGAGATGAAGGTAGAGATGGTGTTTGATTGTCACAATTATAGTGGGAGAAAGAAAGTGAAGCTTGCTGCCATTGAGTTTTCAGATTATGCCATAGTGTGGTGGGATCAACTGATGTTGAATAGAAGAAGGAATGGCGAACACCTATTGAGTCTTGGGAAGAGATGAAGAAGGTGATGAAGAAGCAGTTTGTTCCTACTTATTACTATCGTGAGTTGCACAAAAAATTGCAAACTTTTAAGTAGGGAAGCCGAAGTGTGGATGATTTATTTCAAGGAGATGGAGGTTACCATGATTAGAGCAAGTGTTGAGGAGGATAGAGGGGCTACCATGGCTAGATTTCTTGCAGGGTTGAATAGAGAGATACGAAATGTAGTAGAATTGTAGCATTATGTGGAATTGGAAGATATGGTGCAAATGGTTATAAAGTTGAGAACCAACACAGGAGGAAAGGTAGTAGTACTGTACGTTTCAACAGGGTGCTGGTTCAATCTACTTTGAAGACTAACCAATGGAAGAAGGAAGAAAAGTCTTTAACCCACCAAGCCAAAAGGAGAGCAGAAGCAAGCGGGTTCTACTCTTGGTAATCAAGGTAAACCTGATTCTTCTACTCCTAGAAATCGTGACATTAATTGTTTTAAATGCCAAGGTAGAGGCATATTGCTACTTAATGTCCGAATAGACGTGTTATGATTCTACGTGATGATGATGATATGAGACTGAGGGGATAGTGAAGATGATGATATGCCTCCATTGGAGGATGCTAGTGATGACGAGGAGCCTGCAGCAGGGAAGTTAGTGGCAGTAGTGAAGCGAGCTTTGAATGTGTAGGTGAAGGAAGAAGAGGAGGTGCAACGAGAGAATATCTTTCATACTAGATGTTATCTAGGTGATCATATTTGTAGTTTGATCATTGATGGGGGGAGTTGCACTAATGTGGTGAGTACTTTCATTGTTGAGAGGTTGGGGCTCAAGACTACTAAATACCCTAGCCCATATAAATTGCAGTGGCTGAATGATAGTGGCGAGACTAAGGTGAGTAAGCAAGCCTTGATTGCTTTTCGCATCGGTAGGTATGAGGATGAGGTATTATGCGATGTAATGCCGATGCAGGCGTGTCATGTGTTGTTGGGGGAGGCCAGGGCAGTTTGACAGAAGGTTGTTCATGATGGCTTTTCTAATAATATACACTTGTTAAACCATGGCAAAAGCTATAATCTTAAACCCTTAACACCTAAACAGGTTTTATGAGGATCAGTTGCAACTACAATAATCTTTTGCAAAATATAAGGTAAGTGAAAAACAGAGGGAGAGTGAGAGAGCAAAAGACATAGAAAAAGAAAAGGAACACAAAAGTCAATATCAAAAGGAAAAAGAGAGGAAGGTTAGAAAGAGTGTGAGAGGCCAAGTTGAGGGGGGATCAACTTGGGTGGTGAGTGAAAAGGAAGTACAGCCTTGCAAAATGAGAGTTGTGTGGTAAGAGCGAATGTAGTGAGGAGAGCGTTAGTGATGAAGCAACCTACTTGTTATGGTCTTTAAGGAAACTTGTTTGAATACTAACGAACCTTTTAACTCTTTGCCTAGTGTGGTTCTGTCTATTATGCAAGACTTTGAAGATGTCTTCCCTGAGGAGATTCCAAAGGGGTTACCACTATTCATGGTATTGAGCACCAGATTGACCTTGTACCTGGAGCATCTATTCCAAACAAACCAGCTTATAGGAGCAATCCAGAGGAAACAAAGGAACTCCAAAGGGGTCAATGAATTAACGGAGAAGGGGTACGTGAGAGAAAGCATGAGCCCATGTGCAGTGCCTATGATTTTTTGGGGCCTAAGAAGGATGGGTCATGGAGAATGTGTGTTGATTGCCGCGCCATCAACAACATCACGATAAAGTATCGTCATCCCATTCCTCGCTTAAATGACATGTAGATGAGTTACATGGGTCTAGTGTCTTTTCCAAAAATTTATTTGAAGAGCGGATATCACCAAATTAGAATGAAAGAAGGTGATGAATGGAAAAACCGCATTTAAGATATAATATAGATTTTATGAGTGGTTAATAATGCCCTTTTAGTTTAACTAACGCACCTAGTACTTTTATAAGACTTATGAACCATGTTTTGAGGACTTTTATTGGCAAATTTGTGGTTGTCTATTTTGATGATATACTCATTTTTCAGCAAGAGTTTGGAAGACCATATATCTCACTTGAGGGATGTTTGGAAGTGCTTCGAAAGGAGCAATTATATGCTAACCTCAAAAAGTGCACTTTTTGCATAGGCAAACTTGTGTTTCTTGGTTTATTGTTAGTGCACCAGGGAATACAGGTTGATGAAGAGAAGATTCGTGCGATCCAAGAATGGCCTAATCCAACTACTGTAAGTAATGTGCGGAGTTTCCATGGACTAGCGAGCTTTTACAGGAGGTTTGTGAAGGATTCAGCACCATTTTCAGCACACTTACTGAAATAATCAAGAAAAACGTGGGGTTCAGATAGGGAGAGCAACAAGAGAAGGCCTTTTAGACGCTTAAAAATAAGCTAACTCAAACGCCATTACTTACTTTACCTAATTTCTCTTAAAACCTTTGAAATTGAGTGTGATGCTTCAGGAATAGGTATTGGAGCAGTTCTCATGTAGGAGAGGAGACCAATTGCATTCTTTAGTGAGAAGCTAAGTGGGGCAACCTTGAACTACCCTACTTATGACAAGGAGTTATATGCATTGGTTCGAGCGCTGGAGACTTGGCAATGATGAGAACCATGATGGGAGCCAAGCTAGAAGATGGAATGTGGATCCTCTTGAGTGCCACCTGGACCTATCACAAGAACTCGAGCAAAACAATTCAAAGAAGCACTTAATGGGTTGATAAAGGATGTCCATGAAGTTGGAAAGGATTGGAGCAATCATGAAGTTGGAAAGGATTAGAACAACCATGGTAATGCCCTTGCTCTTGTACAAGTCATACCGGATACGGGTGAAGAGGGCGTGTCTTTACAAGCACGGCCGTGTAGGAGTCTGGAGGTTACACAGAATCAACACGGTCGTATACACGGTTCAAAGGCATGACCGCGTATGTTGTCAAGATTTCCACAGAAAGAGACACGACTAGAAGTAAAACGGTCGTGTACATTGGTAAGATTTCCACAGAAAGATACACGGCTAGAAGTATATGGTCGTGTACATCTCCAACGCCGGTTCGTGTATATTTTCAAACACCGGCTCAAGGCCGGCTCCAAGGCCGCCGGCCTTTATGTCTACACTACCCGGCCTACATGTTTGTTTTGTTGATTTTTACGCAACTTATCTAACTATGTCATTTTAGGGTTTATTGTTACGAATTGTAAACCCTAATATAAAGCTCCTAGGGTTAGAATATAGAAGATACAACATTGAAAGTTTGAAAACACTTTTGAGAGAATTCCTCTCTTTGGTTCTTTAAAGAACTAATCTAGAACTTATCGGATTTATTTTCGTGGCGTTCATCATGACTTATCAAATTGGGCTTTCATCCCGATTGTGGCGTCTTCATATTATACCAAGGTTCTTGTCCCCGCTTATAGACAACGGGTCGCGGTTTCCACTTGAGGGTGTTTGGCATCTTAGGTAACGAATTCCGAACGTATTGATATTGGGTTTCGTCACACGTTGGCGTGGTTTGTATCAGTTAGGAATCCGATCAACGATTTCGCATCATTTGGTATTAGAGCCTAGGTTTGTTAAAACATCAGTTTAGTTTGAGGATGGTAACATCAAAAACCCCAACTCGAATCGTTCATATCAATTGTTAGTATTCAATTTCATAGTGTTAATTTTCTATTGAAAGTGTAGTACCTACTATTCAATTTTGTTACAAAAAAAAAGGAAGAATCACGCAAAAAAAAAAAAAAAAAGAAAAGGGGAACGTGATCAAGAGCAGCAAAAAAAAGGCAACAAAAAAAAATCTGAAAAAAAAAAAAGAGGAAAATTTTCGAGCCCTAGAGTTGTTTTGAATTCTACGGAAGGGAATTGGGGTAGTTTGGGTTAATTCTAAAAGAATTGGGAAGAGGAATTTGGGGAGTTGATATCATCATTTCTTGTGAGAATACACGAGTGACTGTGTGACATCATCCTTTGAGTGAAACACGTAAGGGAGTGCATCGTGAGGTTAATTATACATATTTGTGTTAGTATAAATCTTTTCTGCAGGAACTATGTCGAGGTAACATTCTCCGAAAGTGAGAGGGGAGGTTTT
>JBBMOL010000806.1:0-26127 GCA_037954665.1 Laguncularia racemosa
AAGGGAAGAGGGAATTGCTTAAAGGATAGTGAAACGTTTTGTGCATGAAATTAAAATAGGAGGATGAAGGAGAGGGGAAATTTTTACCCAAGCTTGTAAATACACATTAGTTCTTAAGAAACCCTTATTGATGGGGGGAATTGGGTGAATTAAGGTTTTGATGGGGGAATGAAGAAGAGGCTTATGAAAGATGTAGAGAGTTGACGGGGATAGGAAAAAAAGAGATGTCATTGATGTAAGAGCAGGTGATTCAAGCAGCTTGCTCAAGTGTAAAGTTAAAAAAGGAAGTCTTGAAGTGCTGTATGTTGTTAATGAAAGGGTTATGTGTGAGTGTGAGGGAAAAGGCTTTGGGATCAAGGAGAAATGGGAGTTAATGGGAATTGCATGGAATTACCGTATTTGGATCATTGAGGTTATGTTTGGTAAAGTGATTACACATCGGAACCACTAATACAATTAAGACCAATGATGCCCCATAAACAATGAGGGGAAGCTCTATGATTGCTAAGTATATGTTTAATTGTGTATATTGTATTTAGTTGGATATGTTATGTTATTTTTTAATTTCCCTACCTAGTTGTGCTGTACTTTTGGGGTCGTTATTATTTTGGAGTTAAAAGTTTTGTGAAATGTAAAGTTGTGCTGCGGTGTATATGTGTGGGGTTTGTGGTGTGTGTTATTGCTATCAATGTTGTTATTTTTGCTGTTATGTTGTTATTTTTGCATTTGCTGTCCCTTTTCTGTTGTTGCGTAAAGTGGAGGTTTTTTATGGGGTAAAAAGTGTTGGTTGTGTATCTTGTGTTTTTAAAATTTTGGCCCTGGTGTGTGGATTGTTTGATATTGGTATTTAACGTTTTTTTGGGGGGTGTGCTTATGGTTGGGGGGGGGGGATGTGGGGGGGGGGTATTGGTGGGTTTCGTTTGGGAAACTTTTTTTTAAATTAAATTAAATTACGTTTTAGGTTGAAAATTTTTGTTTTTTTTTTTTTATTTTGGGTTGTGTTGGAAAAAAAAAAAAGCGTTTTCTTTTTTAAATTTAAGATTTGTTTGGGGGGTGTTAGAATTCATCCTTGCTCCCTTGTTAAACTTTGAATGTGTAAAATGGAGGTATTTGAGAAGTGCATAAAATAGAGGTGTAAGGAATGATAATTGAAAATAAATCCTGGAAGGGGTTGTGGTTGGGTGATTTGATTATTTTCTTTTTTTTAAAAATTTTAGTGTCTAGCTTTTTTGATTTTTATCCGGTTATTTTGACCTTTCGTGCTTTATCCTTTGATGTAAAATGCATGTTCTTTTTCTTGTTGTGGTAAATGGGAATTGAGGTGAAATGATTCTACTTGTGGGATTGTTTGGGGTTTCCTATTGCTTGCCCTCAGAATTGTACTCTTAAATGTCAATAGTTATTTTTTTTATTTTACTTTATTCCCTTGAATGTAGATTAGCTTGTGATTTTATATCGTTTGTACCCTAAACCAATTACTTAAATGGCTGCATTAAAAGGAATTGCTTTAAATTGAAAGGGATCATTGCTATGGCTCACCAGAAGTAATTTGAGTTATGTTCGGCCCGTGCAATAAGTGATGGGATTTTTGCCGACGATTTCAAGTCTGTAGTCCTTAAGGGTGTTTTTCAGGCATGAGGCACGAGAGTACTCAATTTTTGAGAAATGAACTTTAAATTTAAAGTCAAAAGATATTTAATTATCAAAGAGTAAGGAAATTGAATTTGGTTGTGGCCTAGGCATTGTGGTTGCTTTAAAAAAAAACCCAAGGTCAAACGGGGCGTAAACCCTAGACTTCACATTAGTACCCGAAGACCACGTGAGATACTGCTTCATGGTTTATTTATGCATAGCATATGATTTATAAATTGATTTGTTGCTTTGTAGTGTGTTTGGAGTTTTCTCCCCCTTTAAAGTGTGTGTGCTCACCCCCCACAAACTGTTTTGTAGGTTTAAAAAAACTTAAAAGCTTAGGTGGGATTTGATATGAAGGTTCAAGAGCTTTTAGAAGACAAGAATGATAAAATAAGAATTGTGAATGGTAAACTATTTAGATGAAATGTTATTTTGGGCCCTGATGTAAAATTTGAATTTGTGAAACTTAGGGTTTTATTCCATTTTACTAGTTAGTGGGGGGTTCCCATTCTACGATTTTGGGTTCCCGGGAATGGATTTTTGTTACATTTTTTTTTTATGATTTTATGTAATAGTTAGTTATCAATTAAATTTTTATTTAGTCTTACGATCTCTGACTGTAAAAAGATTACCTTGTAATGAGTGCCACGGAATGTTTGTTTTTAGTGGAAACTCCCAAACTCCCTTTGGGGCATAATAAAACACATCTATAAAAACAATCTCTTACTCCACTCCTTCCCCGGCTCCCTGCTCCCTACTAACCCCTAGCATTACGCGAAGCTCTAACCCGATGGGTGCCTATAATAAAGGAAGTTATGGGGGTGTAGGCTATAAGGCTTAGTGAGCTAAAACCTCTTCCAACTAAAAAGCAAATAATAAGTAAGTCTTTAATTCCAATTTTTGCTTGCATGAGCAATCAATGACTGTAAAAATTAGGGTTTATTGAAACCGCATACAACATGGATTTCGCCCCTCCATTACCAAGGGTTGGCAAATCACAAACTATTTTGTTTAGCCCACGCTTTGTAACCCCGGCTATCTTCAAGATCATTCATATAGTCTATATATACTTTTGAAATTATTTCCCCATAGTTTTGAAAATACTTATATAATACTCACCCCCTTTTGTAGGGTATAGATTGTGAAGGGCCCTGCAAGTCAATCCCCCCCTTAAGCGAGAATCCTCAAAATGGGAAAATTTCCCCTAGGTTCAATCAGGGGTGGCATTTCCGGGGTTTCCCGTTTAGTTCCTAAAGGGTCAAAAAAAGGGTTTGTGCCTATGGGGTGTGGCCCCCATGGGGTTTTTTTGTTTCTCCATTTGATCCCAAAAAAACCCCTTTTTCATTTTGGACTCCATGAGGGATGTTTTTTTCCCCAAAAAAAGGTAAAAAGTTTTTAACTCCTTTTAAATTGGCAATCATGAATTTTTTTAGAAATAAAAATTTTTTTAAATCTAAAGAAAGGGGGGAAAAGAATTATAATTAGCCAAGTTTAATTAAAAAAAATTTTGGGGCATTCAATTTTAAATTAAAAACCACATAGGAACCTAATGCCCCTTTTTAAAAAAAATTTTAAATTAAAATAAAGTTTTTTATGACACCCCAGTGTGCAAACTTAAGAAAGAAAGGACAGTAATTATTGTTGTTTTTTCCCTAGTTTTTGGGGTAAAAATTTAATGTTAGGGGTTTGATAACCCCCCAAAATTTATTTTTCACCTATTAAGCCCAAAAAAACTTTAAATTTGGGGGTCAAAACAAACCTATACAAATTTTTGGGCTGTTTTTTTTTTTTTCCCCTTTTTTTTAAAAGGGTTTTTTAATTTTTTTTTGAAATTTTTTTTTTTTTTTAAACCCTTTTTTTCACTTATTTATGTTGTTTTAAAGGGGTTTTTTTAAAATTTTTTTTCCTTTTTCGAAGTCTTTGGGGGTTTTTTTTCCCCTATAAAAAATTGGAAATTTTAAAACCCCTGAATAGTTTAGAAACCCCGGGGTTTGTGTTTTCAAGGTTTTTTTTGCTTTAATTTGTTTTTTAAAACCCCAAAAAAAAATTTTAAAACCCCAAACCCATTTTGTTAATGCTTGGGTCTCAAATGGCCCCCCCTTTTGAAAATCCTTTTTTCCCCGGGGGAAAATGTTTTTTTTTAAAAAAATAATTTTTTTAAAATTTTTTTTAAATTTTTTTTTCAAAATTTCCCCCAAAAAATAAAAAAATTTTCAAAAAAAAAAAATAAAAGGAAAACACTAAATTTTGAAAAATGTTTTTGGGAAATGCAATAATAAATAATAAACAATTTTTCCAAAATTTGGAATTTTCAAAAAATATAAAAAAAATAGGAAAATCACATTGCATATAGGGAAATTTTTGGGAAAATTTTAAAAAAACAGGAAAAAGGGGCTAGCTCAAAATTTTGGGGCCATGGGCAAGGGCGGTGGGGTTTTTGGGGGTTTTTGGGTTCAAAATCTTGGGAGGAGCCGTTTTCCCCCTTTTGCAATTTTTTTTACTTATCCCGGGCAGTGGGGAGCATCCGATTGGGGGGGGGAAATGCACCGGTTTAGGCCCCGTGGGTCGTCGTCTAACCCCGGTCCCAGAACGCCCCTGGAAAAGGAAAAAAATTTGTTTTTTGGCCCTTTTGATTCGATTTTTTTTTTTCACAAAAACCCCAAAAAAATCTTCAACTTTAAAAAAAGATAAAAATTATTAATTGGAATCAAATCGAAAAAAACGAGGGGGTTGACAAAATTTGGAAATTGGGTTTTTTTTAAAGAAAAAAACCGGTTTAGCTTTAAAGGAGGAAAAATTTGGTTTTCCCCAAAAAGGTTTCAAATTTCCTTAAATAGGGAAATAGAGGAACCCAAAAAACGAATCACAATTTAGAGAAAGTGAGGGAAAAGGTGGGAAATCGAAGGCATCGGGAGGGAAACCCCAAAAACCCCCCAAGCACCCGGCCGGGGTTTTTAAAACCACCAGGAGGCGGGTTGGGGGGGGAAAAAACCCCCCCACCCCCGGTTCGCAAAACCCCGAGAAGCTAGGATTTTTAAACCCCCCCGCTGCAAAAAGCCCCGAAACGTGTGAAGAGCCTTCCCCGCCCCGTGTCCCCATCGAAACCGACCTGCCCCCGCATGACCGAAAACCCCGGTTTAAAAAGGGTTTTCCAGTTTTTTTATTTTTTTTTATTTTTTTTTTTATTTCCCTTTTTTTTTTTTGTTTTTTTTTTTTTTTTTTTTGTTTTTTATTTTTGTTTTTTATTTTAACCCCCCAAAAAACCACAAAATTCTTAGAAATCCCAAATAAAATAACAAAAATCAAAAGATCATAAAAAAATATAAAAAAATTCAAAAAAAATTTTAAAAAAGAATCAAAAAAATGGGTTTTAGCACTTAGAAAAATCCTTTTTTCCCCCCCAAAATTCTAGAATTGATGTTTTTCCCTAAAATTTTCCAAAATAAAAAAAGTTTATGCTTAGAATTTTTTAAAAAAACCCCAAAAATGGTAAAAACATAAAGCAAAGAGATTTCAAAAATTAAAATTCAAAACAAATTAAAGTTTTCAGAAAAAAGCAAACGGCTTGTTTGATCCTGAGTAGGAGGTCGTAGGCCCCCCCATTCGGTCAACCCAAAAAAATGAATGAAAAACATTTTTTTTTAAAATAATTCAAAAAAACATAAAAAAAAGTAACAGAAAAAAAATGGAAAACTTTTCTAAAAGAGAAACAATTTAAAGGATTAGGTGGTAAACCGTAAGGTTTTAATGGTTAGCCCCCGGATTTAAAAACTTGGGTTTTTCCCTTTTTTCTTTTTCAAAAAAAACGAGAAGAGGAAATAACGAGACTAGAGTCCAAAAAAGAAAATCCACTCTTTTAGTTTAATTCAATTTTCCCAACAACTTTTGGGGGGGGGACCCAAAAATCAAACAAATTTTTAATTCAAGTCGGGATCTACATTAGATGGCTTTTAGGTCTTAGTCTGGGATCAGTTGGGAAAAGGGGGAATTCAAAATTAGACTCGATAAGGGCGACTCCACTGGGGAAGCATGTTGTGGTAGCCATGAAACTTTCAATTGTTTCTTTTAAAAAAATGTGTTTCAATTATTACTCTGTTCAAATTTTCAGGGATTATTTTGATTTTAAAATTTTTTTTGCTGTGGGGGTTTGCTGCATACATATGTTTTGGTGAGTAAAATGCGGCCCAAACCCGGGACCGCCCTAGAAACCTAAGAGGGGGGAGCCAAATTGTGTAGGTTTCGGGCGAAGTGATTTTGTTAAACCTTTGGGGGACCGATTAAGCTACCCACCCTATGTTTTGGATATGGCCCTTGACCATTTCTTCGAAAATTTGCGGGAGGCCATAAGCGGGGGAAACCCAATTAAAAACCACCTACTTAATACATAACATCTTTGGGGGGGTTGGGATTTTTTTAATGAAAATGTAATGGTTTTTGTTTTTTTTTGCCCTTTGGGATTTTGGGCCCAAATTTTCCTGTAATGTTTTTGTAGTTCGTTTGGAAAATAGGCTATTTTTTTTGGAAATTAGATGGCTGGGCAATGCAGTCGACCGTCTCCTCCGCAAAGAAATATGGGTGTACAAACCTTTGGCCCCGAAGTTGGTACGGGGCCATTGGTTTATTTTGTAAAACCCCGGAGGAGCAAACCTTAATCCGAAAAAAGATGGGCCTCATACCCTCACTGCAAAGAAGAGGAAAAATTTGCCTTTTTAGCCCGGGGCCCATGCTCCAATTAGGGGAAATAAAGCCCGCTGTTTCTTTATGGCCCGAAATAGATCCCCCCTTTACCCTGGAAGAGTACCCCCAGTTTCTCGGCCCAGCACTAACTGATCAAATTATTTCTAGACCTTGAGGTGGGGCCCCCGGGTTAAAAACCCCTTCACAGTTTAAATTGGGCATCGGGAAAACCCGAAGTAACAAAGCCCTAGCAGACTGAAATTTTGGTTTTTGCTTTAAAAAAGGATGATTTAGAAGCCGGGTTTATCCCCCGGGAAAAAGGACAATGGGGATAGAAAGGAAACCTGTGTGGGGCCCCCAAAAGATTTACAGACAGAAAAAGGGGGGAAACGCTTTCATTTTAAATGCCCCGCCCCCAAATACTTTTCCCCCCCGGGCCCTTTTATATCCCTACGGGGTTGTAGAGTGGTGACCAAATTCCTGGGGGGAAGATCCTACATCCCGGCTCTAGGGCGGGAAAAAAACCCGGGAAATTTTAAACTTCCTCAAAAAAAAAAGGCCCAGGGATCCTTCCTCCATCTCAACCTTCTACTAATATGGTTTGTAAGCCACCTCAATTTTTGGGGGGGTTTGGCCTGGTCAGGAAAACCCTACCCCAATTGGGGATCTGGTGGATTCATGTGTAGAAAAGGTAAACCCTACCCGACGCCCCTTCCCAGCCACAGTTGGGTAAGCTATTAGGAGCTTCAGTGCCAAAGATATTTTAGGGACACCAGGTGGGGGGTTTACGTAAAAAAAATCATTTAAACCGAAGAAATTTCCCAAAGCGGCCTTTAACGGAATCAACCCCCCCCAAGAATGCATCGGATATCCCCCAAAAATTTAGTGGTCCCCCCGTTCGGCACTACCCAAAAGACAAGTTTATCGGCCCTCGGTAAAGCAGTTCCCTTTGATTATCAAGATCCGAACCTTTAGTACTGAGAAGTTTGTAAAGTTAGCAAGGTCAAAGCACTTTGGGGAACCCAAAATTTGAAACCCCCGAATTTTTGGCCTCGAGGAATTAAATGGCGAAGGGGGAAAGTTTCCAAGCCCCCCAGAGAATTTGAAATCCACCAACAAAATACCAAACGGGGGGAAAGGCGAAAAATTTCCAAACGCCACCCAACCAAGACCAACAAGATCAACCCAGAGACGGGAATTTATACCTGGAACAGGTCAGGGCCCAAAAAATGGAGGTATATTTTGGGAAGCGGGCAAAATCAAAGGGAAGCCCTCGGGAAGGGATTTTTTAAAAGGGAAACCGTTTCGAAGGAACAAGGCCTTAGAAGCAAAATTTTTAGAAAAATTTCCAAGCCAAGTAGGGAAATTTGGGAAAACCGTCTTTCGGGTGGGAAGTCTGAGCCTCCAAAAACAAAAAGACAAAAAAGAACTAGGATAATTTTTAATTTGTAATTTTTTCATTTTGAACTCCAAATTCTCAATTTTAAATTAAAAAGTAAAGTTTCAATAAAAAAACATTTTTTAATCAGTTGCCCAACTTTTTTTACTTTTGCATCTGGGACAGTGCATTTTAAAATTCTTGCATTAAATTACACTAAAATAAAAAAAAATGCGAACCCAAGTATCAAAATAGTTTTCCCAACAACCAAAACCCCCCCAGAACCCCGATCACTCCCCCTTAAAAGCCCAAATGGCAAACAGCGCCCAACTGCAATAAGACAAACCCACTGACTACTTTCCCTACACCCAGGGAAGAAGCGAAAGCAAAAGGTGTAAAAGGCCCAAATTTAAAGGAAAAGTGATAAACACCCAGTTGTCCAACCCAAACCTCTTCAACAATCTTTCTAAAAGGCAAACGTCGATCAAGAGCTCTGGATAAATGAAAGGGGGAAGAAGCAAGGGGAAATAAAACCCCCCGCACGTCAAAACCAGCATCGGCTCTCAAAAATTTGGGGTTTTGTTACCAAATCATTTTGCGCTATTAGCTAAAAGTAGAGAAAAATTTTTTAAAAAAATTTTATTGAGACTTTTTAACAAGTTAAATTTAAACATTTTGTTTTTTTTTTTTTTTAAAACAAAAAAAAATATGATTTTTTTTTTTACTCAATTCCTACCATCAACATCGGGATATTTCCCGGGGTTTAAAAAAGAAAAAACGTTTGAATCTTTTAAAACCTGCTAGGCCCAGTTTTTGAAGGCGATTTTCTTAGACTGCGAAATAATAAAAAAAAATTTGGTTTAAAACATGAACAAAGGGGAAAAATCTCGATCGACAAAGCCTGTGGAAAACAGTAAATCTGGGAAGCAGGGAAAACCCTTTAAAACCCTAAAAATTCGGGACCAGTTTAAAAGTGCCGAGCAAAAACGGGGAGATAACCGAGTTATTAACGGAATATGCAGATGTTTGCCTGGTCGTTTTGGTGACACCCGGGCTAGACCCATTCAATAGTGTTCACGGGGTTTCCCCAAAAAGGGGAAAGATGTAAAACCCCCCTAAAAAAAAAAATTTGGAAGATTTAGGCCTAAATTTCTTATGAAAATCAAAGAAAAAAGTCAAAAAATGCTAGAAGTAGGGTTCTTTTAAGTAATGATACCTAAAAGGGGAAAGAAAATATAGCCCCCCCGGTCATGAAAAAAAAGGGAAAAAGTGCGTATGCTAGATTTTTTGGGGGACTTGAACCAAGCCCACCAAAGGATAATTTTCCCCTACCTCATTTTGGGATGTTCTAGAGACAAAAACTGCGGGAAACCATCTTTCTCATTAGGGGAGGGGTTCTGGGTATAAAATCAAATAAAAATGGCTGGGGAAAGTTTAAAACCAAAACATTTTCATCACAACATGGGGGACTTTCTGTTACAAATCAGCCCTTCGGTTTGGAAAGAACGCCCGGGGGGGGTTTTTGGGCGAGTAGGGGGAGACCCATGGTTTGGAAATATTTTAAAGACATGATGATGTGAGGGGGAAAGTATAGTCAAACGAAAATATAGCCAAACCCAAAGAAGGAAAAAGCCATATGGGTACCCTAAAAAAAAATTTTTAAAAAGACTAAGAAATTTCCCAGCTTAGTTTAAACCCAAAAAAAATGCATTTTAGGGTCACAACGGGAAATTGTTAGGGTTTCCCTCAAAAGCTAGGAGGGAAATTTTAAATGACCCAAACAAGGGAAATCTATATTAGATTCCCCTTCCCCCACGCTCCAAAAAAAGAAGTAAGAAGTTTACTGGGAAAGATTAGATTAATACTCGATTTCTCACACCCCCAACAAAGGGCGGCCATTTTCCCGTTTTTTAAAGAAGAACGCCCCCCAATAAAAATTGGGAAACGAATGCGAAGAGGCATTCAAGAAAATTTAAAAGACTACATTATAAAACCTCCCGTCTTAAAGTCCCGAAATAAGGAAAGCCCCTTTTTCTTATACCTCTTTTACTCCCAATCCATGGGATTGGGGGACTGGGGCAGAAAGATGACCCAGGGAAAGGGGCGGGTTTTTATATTTTTGAGCAAGGGTTTCACGTGGGGGAAAAGAGGTTTCTCGAGGTGGGAAAAGAAGGGGGGTGTTGTTTCTTTAAAAACCCGGGGGATGCTTTAAAATAAGGCAATTCACCCCCTTTTTTACCATATTGAACTGTAACAAAACACAATCCCTTTAAATACTTGGAGAGAAACCCGCCCAGAAAGGGGGAAAAACCTAAGTGGCAAATGCTCCTATCCGGGGTTTGACAAAACACAACGTAAATCAGAAATCGATGAAAAGGGGAAGCCTTGCCGACCATTTGGGCGAAAAAACCCTTTCGAGACCCAAATTCCCCAAAAATTTCAGGCCCCAAATTTTCCCGGGTGAGAATAAATTGTCAGTGGAAGAAAAGGCCGGGAAGAAACTTTGGGGCAGAGTGGAAACCCCCAAATGGGGAAAAAAATTTTTCGATGGAGGCCCCCAAGTTTTTCGGTTGTGGGGGTTGGGGCAGTATTGGTTTTCCCCGGACGGCTCAATTCCCTTTCAGCGACGAGACTTAAAAATTTCCCCTTTCCAATAATATCACGAAAATGAGCATGTATTCTTGGCCCCAAAATAACCTGCCAAATGGGGAAACCCGAAATTTGAGGTATATTTGGGGTTTTGTCACTCATCATATACAGAAAGAGGGGGGACAAGACTAAAGACCCTAAATGGTACCATATCATCAAAAACTTGAAAAGAGCTAATTTAAGAATTTAAGGCAAACACTTTCACTTTCATCCCGAGAAAACCCGAAAACAGTTCGGGAAAATTTCCCTAGCCACACTAGCATCTATGCCAGATAAAAAGGGGGAGCCCAAAATTTAACCGATGAAAATAGACATTTAAAATCGGCCCGCCCAAAGTTTAACAAAATTTAAAAGATACAAGAAAACAAACCCCGGTATCACGATATCAAGACCTTTCTCCCAAAAAGGGGTTTAAAACCCGGGAAAAGGGTAAAGAGAATACCAAAAAAAATCAGAAGGCTAGCAAGCCATTTCCTATTAAGTGGGTTTCCCTACTTTTCAAGGATCATCCGATTTCCACTCTGTTGGATGTGTGGACAAAAATGAAGCATGCGGGAAAAAATTTAAAAAAGTACATGAAGGGTAAAGTGGACCTTTTAAAATGAATGGCTACGTTGGCCCCAAAAAAAATTTAGGGTTTGGAAATTTTTGGGTTTAACCCTGGGAAAAAAAATTGCATAAAATATGTCAAGCACTGTCTTTGTGTCAAAAAAATGTGAACCAGATAAATGCTCCGCCCAAAAGAGCTACCTTTGTTATCGGGACTATGGGCCCTCCCCCGTGGGGGAATCGACAAATTGGCCCTTTTCACTCCGACGCATCCAACGGATTTGATTTTCGGTTAAAACAAATTTTTACTTCACCAAAATGGGTAAAAACCCCTTTATCATAATCAATGGGCCAAAAGGGGTAAAAAGTCCCTTCTTAAAAAAAGGGAAAATAATTTGCCCCATATGGAGTTCCTGAGTCCCTCATCCCGACAACGGTACCAATCTTAACCCCAAATCGATGACAGGTTTATGTCAAAAATGAAAAAAAAATTTTTTAAAAATTGGGCATGAAATGTTACCCTTTGCTCTCATGGCTTTTCAGGGGGGTTTTTTTAAAAACCCCCCCAATTTGAGCTACCCCCCTTTCTTTATTGGGAAAAATGGGACAGAGGGAAATTTCTTTTTTTTAAGTTGAGATTTTTATCATTCAAATCCTTCAGAAACTCGGGAGGGCCCAAACAGATTGGGTAAAGAAGAGGCTTTTACCAAACTAAAAATTTAAATTTATAAAAGGGGAAAAATTTACCGCATTAATTTTCCCCCGGGCCCTTTTTACCAACAAAAAAATGGCCCCGAGCATTTAACAAGAAGAGGGGCCCCCGGTTTTTTTTTAAAAAGGGGGGGGTGGTGTTTAAAGGGAAAAAGGGGTTTTTTTCCCAACGCCAAGAAACCCCGAGGAAAAAAATTTTTCCCCCAAAATGAAGGGGCCCCCCTTTTGATAAAAAAGGGTTTTGGGGGGGAGGTTCTCTGATATTTTAAACAGATGGGATGGTCCCCACTTAAAAACCCCCCCAACCCCAGATGCTTTTAAAAGTTTTTTCCTTGGGAAAGGGGAAAAAATTTTTTTAATGGGTTTAAAGAAAGCCAAGGTTTCCGATAAAATTTTTTTGAGTCGAGTTTTTTTTTTTTTTCAAGCCCAAAAAAAAAATATCCCTGAATGGGCAATAAACCAAATCCCCAAAAATTTTTTCCCCTAAAAAAATTTTTTTTAAAAACATTTTTTCCCCCATTTCCCCCAATGAAAGGGTTTTTCCCCTTTTAAAAAAAAATTTTAAAAAAACTAACCCATGGTTTTTGATTAATCCTTATATTTTTTTAGCATTTTAAAAAAAGGGGGGTTTTTAGGATAACATTACCGGGCCAAAAAAACGTTGTGTAAAAGAAAGGGGGAAAAAATCAAAATTTTGACCCCCCTTTTTAAAAAAAAGAAAAAAAACGAACAAAAACCCCCCCCCAAGGCGGTTTTTTTGGGGTTTTTTTTCCCCGAATAAACGGCAAGCATAAAAAATAAATAACAAACAATCATCACATCATTTAGTTCAGGGGGTAGAAAGCATATTTAAAAGCACAAAAAAATCCCCCCCCTGTGGGGCATTTTTTCCCCCAAAAATTTCCCCCCTTTTTTGGGTATTTAGCCCAAAAAAGGGGCCCCCTTTCCCCAGATTTCCCCCCAAGGTCAGTCAAAAAAGGGACCTTTCTAGATATTTTATTAGGTTAGGGGGGCCCATAGGGGGCACTTTTCCCAAAAAAAAATTTTTCTTTTTTTGGGTTTTTCCCCCCGGGGAAATATTTGAGAAAATTTAACTTCCCCAAAAAAGTCCCGCCCCAAAAAGGGGGGGTTTTTTCCAAAAAAACCTTTTTTTTCATGGTTTCCCTAGGGGGACTTTTTGGGGACAATTCAATTTTTGGTTTTGTCCCCCCCCCCCGGGGGGACTTTCCTAAAAAAACCCCTTTTTTTTGGGGTTCCCATAGGGGGGGGTTTTTGAACAATTTTAATTCCAAGTTACACCCAAAGGGGGACTTTCCCAAAAAAAAAAACCCTTTTCTCAAGGTTTCCTAAGGGCACTTTTTTTTTACAATTCAAAAAAAAGGGGGTCCGCCCCCTAAAGGGGGGGCTTTCCCAAAAAAAATTTTTTTTCATGGTCACCCATAGGGGGGACTTTTTGAGACAACCAATTCCCCGGTTAGCAGCCCATAGGGGGCACTTTCCTAAAAACTTTTTTTCTCAAAGGTTAGCCCATAGGGGGGGACTTTTTTAGACAAATTTAACTCCAGGTTAAATCAGCCCCTAGGGGTACTTTTCCTAAAACTTTGTTCTCGTGGTTAGCCCATAGGGGGGACTTTTTTGAGAAATTCAATTCCAAAATTTTTCAGCCCAAAGGGGGCACTTTCTTAAAAAACCCTTTTTCTCATGGGGAGCCCTTTAAAGGGGGACTTTTTTAGGGAATCAATTCCAGGTTAGTCAACCATATGGGGCACTTTCCTAAAAACCTTGTTCTCATGGTTACCCATAGTGGCATTTTTTGAGAAATTCAATTCCAGGTTAGTCAGCCCATGGGGGGAAATTTTCCCCAAAAAACCTTTGTTCTCAGGTTAGCCCATGGGGGGGCACTTTTTGAGAAAAATTCAACTCCAGGTTAGTCACCCCAAATAGGGGGCATTTTCCTAAAACTTGTTCTCAGGGTTGGGCCCATAGGGGGCATTTTTTGAGACAATTCAACCCCCGGGTTTATAAACCCATAGGGGACAACCCTAAAACTCTTTTCTCATGGTTAGCCCATAGGGGGCACTTTTTGAGCAATTTAATTCCGGGGTTAGTCAACCCATGGGGGGGCACTTTCCTAAAAACCTTTTCTCAGGGTTTAGCCCATAGGGGGCACTTTTTGAGACAAGTTCAATTCCAGGTTAGTCAGCCCATAGGGGGAAATTTCCAAAAAATTTGTTCTCATTGTTGGCCCAGGGGGGCATTTTTTTTGAGACAACCCCCTCAAAGGTTATTTAGCCCATAGGGAGCGTTTTCCCAAAAAAATCTCCCCCTCAAGGTTATTTTCATGGGGGGCCACTTCCTAAGGCATTCCACCCAAGGTTAGCCCAGCCCATGGGGGCACTTTCCCTAAACCAAAAACCGATAGTCAGCTCTCGGGCCTTTTGGGAAAATTTTCCCTTTCCAAACAGTTCAAACTAACAAGACGCCCTATTGACGGGTAGCCAGCTCATAAGGGCGCTTACTGAGTAAATTTTCTTTCCAAGGTTGCAATTCCGATAAGACGCTTCCTATTATCATTTCCCCTACTTCCTATACAATGATGGAGAAAAGTCCCATCCGCCAAGGAACATTCCCTTTTAATTGTTGGGAAACATTTTCCCAATCGTGGGATTATTAGACCCTTGGAGTTTTTTCCTACCAAAACCCCATTCAAATGCCCAAAAATGGTGTCTTTTTTTTGTTTTTGTAGTTAAGTTTTTCAAACTTTACCACAAAGGGGGACAGCTGTAAACACCCCATGTTTCCCCTAGGAATCGATAATTCTAAAAAAAAATCAATTTTAAATTTTTTTTTCCAATTTTTCTAAATTTCCCAAAAAAATAATAAAAATATTCAAAAAAATAAAAATAAATAGGAAAACACACCCAATTTTGAAAAATGATTTCAGAAATAGCAATAATAAATAAAAAAAATTTTTTACAAAATTTGGAATTTTAAAAAAATTTTAAAAAAAAAATGGGAAAAAATCACATTGGATAAATGCAATTTGCGAAATTAGAAAAATCGGGGAAAAAAAAAGGTGGGCTAGCCCAATTTGGTCCGGCCCAAAAGGGCTTAAGGGGGGCGGCGGGGGCGAGTGGAGGTCAAGGGTTCGAATCGTGAGAGGAGAAAGTTTCCGCGTTTTCCCAATTTTTCCCCTTTAAACCAGACACGGGCCGAAACCGATTGGTTTGGAGGAAATGCACCCGGGCGCGGACGCCCGCTACCTCGGGCCCGAAAACCGCCGGGGGAAGGAAAAATTCGTATTTCGGCCTTTTTAAAATTCGATTTTTTGCACAAATCCAACAGATTTTCAACATAAATGATAACCTTTATTAATTAAAAATCAAATCGCAAAAAATCGGGGGATTGACACAAATCGGATTTTGGTTTTTCTAACCGAAAATCCGATAAAATTTTCAATCGGAGGAAATCCAACTTACCCCAACCCCGGTTTCAAGGTCTAAAAAAAAGGGGAAAGAGAAGAGGAAGCCAAAGCACGAATCACAATTGAGAGAAATGAGGAAAGAGGAAAAACGGAAGCATCGAGGAGCCCCAAAACCCGCGAACACCCCCGGGATTTGAACCACCACCAGGGCGATCTGGGAGCAAACCACCGCCACCATTGGATTCAGCAAACCCTCAAAAAAGCTAGGAATCGACACCTCACCCACGGGAAAAAAACCACCAAAAAGCCGTGAACGACCCTTTTCCCCCCCCCCGTGTCCGATAAATTTCCCACCCCCCCCGGGACCGCCCCAAAAATTTGGAAAAGGGGGTTTTCCCCAAATTTTTTTATTTTTTTATTCCAAAAATTTTTTTAAAATTTTTCGTTATTTAAAAATTTTTTATTTTTTTTCCCCTTTATTTATTTGTTGATTTAGGTTTTATTTTTTAAAAAAAAATGGGGGAAAAGTGGGGAAAAAGGTTTTTTTGGGGAATTTTTAAAAATGTAAAAAAATTTTAAAAAATAAAAAAAAAAAAATAAAAAAAAATTTGGAAAAAAAATTTTTAAATTTTTTTTTTGTCAAAATAGGATAGAAAAATTTAAAACCCAAAAAAAAACGAAAAAAATAAAAATCCCCAAAAATTTTCCCCAAAAAAAAAAAACAAAAAATTTTTCCCAAAAAACCCGGGGAAACCCAAAAAAAAAACCCCCAAAAAAACCCCCCAAAAACTTAAAAAACACAAAAAAAACCCAAAAAAAAAACCAAAGATCATAAAAATCAAAAAAAAAAAATTAAAAAAAATTTTAAAAGAATCAAAAAAAAAGGTTTTACACTTAAAAAAATCTTTTTCCCCTTTAAAAAAAATCCAGAATTGATTTTTTTCCCAAAAAAACATTTTAAAAAAAAAAAATTTAAAAAACTTAACTTAAATTTTTTTTAGAAAAACCCCAAAAAAATTTGGGAAAAACCCCAAACAAAAGAAAAATTTTAAAAAAAAATTTTACAAAAAAATTTAAAAATTTCCAAAAAAACGAACTACGACTTTTTTAAACCTCATTTGGGGGTTTCGTAGGACCCTTTTTTGGGGAAACCCCCAAAAAAAAGAATGAAAAATCTTTTTTTTTAAAAAATTTTTAAAAACATAATAAAAATTAACAGAAAAAAAAGGGGAAACACATTTTAAGGAAAAATTTTTTCAAGAGTTTTTGTGGAAAACCGAAAGGGTTTTTAAATAGGTTAGCCTCCGGACTTAGAAATTGGTTTTCCTTTTCCTTTTTTAAAACAAAAAGAAGAGGAAATAACGACGCTAGTAGCCAAAAATTTAACCCCTAATTTTTCCCCCTTTGTTTTAAATTCAATTTTCCCAACAACAGTTGGGGGGCGACCCCAAAAAATAAACCCCGAAATTCCTAATTCAAGCGAGGATCTACATTAGATGACTGGTGTTAGAGGGGATTAGGAAGGGAAAATTAAAAAATTTAGACTCCCCCTATCCTTTTTTTCTTGCGGAAAATTTTCCAAACTTAGGCCAGACTTGGGGATCCCCCTTTTTTAAATTTTTTTTTCCCCAATTAAAAACTTTTCCCCTCTCAATTGGGCCAATTTGGTTTTTTTCCCTTTTAGGTTTTTTTAATTTCATAGTTTTTAAAAGGTTTTTTTCCGGGGTTTAGTTCTAGAAGAAAAAAAATTTCCATATTTAATTAGGTTTGTCTTTTTTTAGGGCTTGGGTTTTTTCTTGACTTCCTTCCCTTCACCCTAAGACCCCTATTTATGGTCCACACCTTCCACATTTAAGAAAAAAATTTTTCCCAAAAAATTTATTAATTAGATCCTTTCCATGTCCCCAAAAGTGAAGCGATCCAAAATTTGGGTCTTCTTTTTTTTTTTTCCAAAATTTTTCTTTTAAAATTAAAAGGAAATGAGCCTAGGTTTTTAAAACCTAAAAGGGGATTATAGTTTTAAATCTTTTCCCTAAACTAAATATAAATTCAATACACATGGAAAAGTTACAAAACTAAGACAATATAACCCTATTCTAACTTTTGGAAAGAATTATTACAAGGAGAGAAAGTACATCAACATGAAAGTGAAGGATCCTCTTGTTGCAATTTTGGGCACTTGAGTTTCCCCTTTTTTTTTTCCTTTACTTTTGGAGATGGCTTTGAGTTTAAATTTTTCTGGAAATCTTTAGCTCCTCTAATCGCCCTTTGAGTGGTTTGTAGATAAATAAAAAAATGAGCTTGGTTAGAGGTGGTTAAGGGCATGTTTAGGAGGTTGACCAAAGGGTGCATAGTTAAGTTTAAATAGGGGATAAGTTGGGGTACTTAGTTTGTTCGCGTATCACTAGGCAAATTTCTATTTATAGTTGGTTTTTCTTATTTTTTTTCCCGATGTAATTTCTTGAGATTTTTCCTTCAAATTATTTTTTATTTAAAAATTTTCAAGGTTTAACAATTATAATATTAGACATAAAAATCCAAAATAGACATGATTTTAATGTGGGCCTTTTAATAAATTATCTTTTTAAAAAAAGTAATAAAAAATAAGAAATGATAAAAGGAACTAATTCATCCCTTTGGAGTGGATGAATAACCAAAAACTTGTTTACAGAATTTAAAAGTCCCTCTTGATCTATTTTACCAGACCAATCCAAAATTAAAATTAAAATTAAAAGGTATTAATAAAATTATAAAAAAAATTAAAATAAAAAAATATTAGGGCCAAAAACCCCCAAAGATAACAAATCCCAATTATCACTAAGTAGTTCAATCTTATCCTAATTGGGGGCACAATTTTTTAAAAACCGTTTCAATTAATAAGCTAATTCACTAATTATTTAAAGAAAAATAAAATTTAAAAAAAAGACTTAAATGGTGGGCTTATCTAGAACCTCCAAAATAAGTTTACCCCTAAATGGGTAATTACACTTAGTTACATGCTAAATCAAACTCATGAGCTTAATTGGTATTAAATATAATTGAATCAACAATTTTATTAATTAAGCTAATTAAATGCTAATTCAATCAAATTACTTTTTTAAAATGTTTATCTTCTAAACGAGTTTGAGGACTAGTTAATAATGACGCTTTTGGCTCTACCTTTTCAAAAACAAGATAGTTGAATGTTGTGTGCAAAATCTAGAAAATCTAAAGTAAATTAATACTTAACCTGCCTAATTAACTGTAATACAGCTTACGTGTTATTACCCAATCCCCAAAAGGGGAACAAAAGTAGTGTGGACACCTAAGCCATAAAGTTGGAGCGACAAGTAATCAATAGGGTTTGTACCCCAAAGAAGTGATCATGGAAAAATGGAGAGAAGTCAACTAATGGGTATATAAGGTTTAAGCTTATAAGGATGGTAGGAATGGACTACACCATAGTGGCAAACTTAGCATTTGAGGAGCACCCCGGATGAGATTAGTTAATATATGTTGACGATTTTAGTTAAACTTATAGTTTCAATCATGATGCGCATTACCGGGAAGCCCTTAACCCCTATTAAAACAAGGTTAACTCCTATCATTCTCAGAGTGTTTGAAGTCATGAGTACTCTCACATTATTTGTTTCACTTCAAATTAAATAATTAATTAATTCAATTGCTATTGCATTGAAAAAATATGATGACATTCAAAAATATGTTTGACATTTCTGTGCAATTCTTGTACCATTCCCCTTTATTATTTTCAAAGCGAGGATGACTTGTTGTTATGAATTTTGTTATGAGTTTCTTACATAGGGCTCCAACATTGGTTAAAGGTGATGGCAGTGACAAGTATTCCTTATATTACTGGCTAATTTCATTTTCCTGTTTTCTACCTTTGAGTGATGTAGAAGGTTATGGAATATTTTGGTTTAGTTTTTAGACCTTTGTAAGCCTTTAACTCAGACTTTGAATCTCATTTTATTTTTAAACAAATTGCATTTGGACAAATTTTTTTTGAACCATGTACCCTAGAGTCTATTAATGAGGGTTTTTTAGTACTTTTAGTATTTCATACCAAATTGCTAAAAGGGTTTCAAAGACTGAAATCCTTTAATTTTTCTAGCTATAAAGAGTTTCTTGGGATAAACAAGGAAGAAATCTCATGGTTTTATTGATGCTAGTCGAGACAAACCTTGCACACGAGAAATCAGAAACCCTTGATTGAGAGATGACAATAGTTTGTTCTAGGGAGGGGAGGATCGGTGGCTTCTAAAGGAAATAGGAGAGGACTCATTCTCTAGATTTATGAAATTTTTGTAACTATTTTTTTTTTACTCTTTATATCAATCCCTTTATGGTTTTTCCATATTACCAATAATTTAGTGGTTGCCAAAAATCAACTACAATTAGGATTGTATATATGGAAATCCCTTATACAAAGGTTGCAAAACAAAGCTTTACTTAAAAAAAAAACAAAAAAATACATTCCCGTCCACGATAATAATTAAAGTTTCTATTGAAGGTCGGTTGAGCTAAACAAAACAAAGAATAGAAGAAAAAACGATAAGCTTTTCAGGCCATTTAAGCCCTCGTCCATTGTTATAGGGAAAAAAAAAAGCATTAAGAAAAAGCTGCTTTTGACTGATTTTTCACTCAGATTGGTGTCTACAGGATTTATGATCTTTTTTTCTTAGTTACGGCTTAAAAAAAAGAAAAAAAGAAAAAAAACTCTCTATAGGGTTATTCCATTTATCCTTCGATAGGCCATAAATAGTGAAGGTGTATTATTTCACTAGTAAATGTCTATTGAAAAGAAGAGGATTTTTATCTTTCAAAAGTTTTCTCATTGGCTTGTAAAATGTTAATAAAAGAAAATAATAAACATCAAAAAATATATATCTAATAATTTAAACATCGGACCAATATTAAACTTCTACACCAAATTGATTATATTCATCAAGTTCAAAAGATGTTAGAACGCTTTTTAAGCATCTTGTTCAATTTGAAAAGAACTTTTCCATTTAATTTGCTGATTCTAAAGCTTAAAGCACATATGCCCACTTAATTATATTTTTGTACATTAATTACTTTCTACAACCAATAACATAGAATTGAGTTAAAAAGGGACATTAGCATAATAAATCTTAAAATGATGTGGCGATCTGTCTTTGGTGGCAAATTAGCATCCGTTATGTCATTGATAAAATATGCCATAATTAAATATAATCGAGGGTTCTTTGAATAATCAAATTGAATGGGGAGGATTTGATCGTGGATCACCAAAACGGGGACTATATAACCACTTCACTTGTGGTCCTGTATTTCATAGCCAAACACAAATTCATAATATGTGTACTGTAACATAATACTAGTCATGTGATTTTGGGGAGAAAAAATAGAAGTAAGGAGCTCTCCCCGCTCCAATTCTAAGGAGAGAAGAATGGTCGCCATGGCTGCTGGTTCATGATACTCTTACATGCACACATGAGTTAATATATATCAGAGCTCCCTTCACCCAATATTAAAACGATCAAGGCAACCTCATCTCCTAGCTCATGCAAACCCTTAACTAGCACGAGTGTTTCATATTAATACAACCCAACCTATAGAACCTACCAAAAAAGTTGTTGTATATTTTATCATTATTATTCACCTATTAGTATCTCGTTCTGATAGAGCATCCGTATTTGGTCTAATTTGTGGTTGATTAAGCCTTTTGAATATATTATGCCTAATTTTGTCATATTATTGTATGTGATTGTAATGTATACTAAATTTTCTTTCATATACTTCCATATTATTTTCATTTGATCTATTATGCGATGATGTAGATATAATTATACTAGTGGACGCATACACAATATTGAGTCCATGAATAGGAGAAATGACCCATATGTAATCCCAATTTTTTTTAGGCTACCGTGTAAATGAAATATTTATATATAGGTATTTTATTTTTAGAAAATAAAAAAAGGAATGAACAAAATCCACTTTTACAAGTAAGGCTTTTCTCCTGATTACTGACTTAGCTTGTTTATATCCTTATGATTCCTCTTTATTACTTTTGTAGCTGCTGATATGAATTCAGCGATAACCTGGATCACGATGGAGCAATTGGATTGGCTATCCGGATTTAGCCATAATCAATCTTTCAGATTGTGCAAACTATTTTCGATAAAGTTCCAGCTTTGGATTTTCACAGATGATGGACATTTGTATCTATTCAATTTTGTTCTTGTCTTTCTATTAATTTGTTAAAGACCGTGTAATATATGGGTAATAATTCGAATTTTTATTATGAGATTTTCTGATAAACAATAAATACAAATATGATCTAATTTAATTAAACATCATTTATTATAAAAGAAAATAGGTATAGTAAATCTCTCTTATTTATTTATTGTTTACATAGAATTTGATGACATGCCACGGATATGAATGTACCAACCATAATTTAACATTTGAATTATATGTACGTTTTTTAAATAGTTAATATTTCTGCATCTTCCAAATTCCATGTCGACTTTGTTTGGACTTCTTGATGGCAAGTAATATTCTCCTAAAAAATCAACTTTACATAATAGTACGGTACATATGGTTTTTATTTAAAAAATGCAGCAAGCTAGTCAAACCCAAATAAGGGTAAGGATCAAAGGTTAAAGGGTCGAATTAAAGTTTAAACAAGATTATTAAATATAATTTATATTTTAGTTAAGTCAAACTTAGACAAATTTAAATGAAAATAAAAAATAAAATTAAATAAGTTATATATCTAAATAAATCTATCAACTTAGAAACATAAATATAAAAAAAAGGAGATTGATTTATATATTTGGATCAATATTTTGATCAAATGTCATCAAACAACCATCATCTCTTAATTCTAATCCATGTAAATCATTTCTTGTATCTCTAATGATACAAGTGAGAAGAGATTGTTTAATTTTAGAATTTATAATATTTGACATTTATATATATTCAGTAAATAATATTTTACTATTTTGCATTTTATACAATTCTATCTCAATTTTTTTTTCAATATCTCCAAAAAAAAAAAATCATTTATTTTGATCCATTCAAATTCTTTAGGACCATCTAGGTCAATAGGATCTCAGCGAGTCATCACCAATATGAATTTTTGGATTCAAATCAACTTTTCCTTAACCAATGGTCGTGGTTTGACAGGTTCAACCGACTGAGCCAAACAAGATCAAACCCTGTAAAACTCTTAAGGATTGTTGATGTAGTAATAAGAGCAAGAGAGCCATTCATCCCTTGATGTTACAAGGGACCCATAAGATCAAATATGGTTTTATTTTTTCTCATTACAAAAGTACTTATTTTTGCTATGAAATGAAAATTTTCTTAGGTTATGTTTTTTATTTTTTATGTTTTTAATCGAATATAAAAATTGTGCAATTGTGCCACTAAACTTCCCTATATCTCTTTTTCAACTAGACCAATTCCAATCAATTGTCTATTTACATTTTTAAAAAGTAACGAATTAATGCGTTTCACCTTATTTCTACTGGAAAGCTGTTAACTATGATATCAAACTTAATATACCTATGAAGAATTCATTCTTATCTTGTATCTTGTAATAATTATATCAAAAGACACAAAGTTGAAGTCGTGCATAAGAATTTTAACATCCCCATTGGTGATCTCCTTAATCAACGTGGTTCATAAAAAGCTCAAGCTATTTTCACTGTCTACCAATTTGAAGTCGGAATATTGCTGCCACTTTAAGATTGACAATGTCCCATATCTTCCCTTCCTCTAGAAGATGTCTGAATCTATCAACATGTTAAGCTCTTACATATGCATAAATATTGTCATTCTCTAAAGTAGAAGGATCATATTTTTCTTTTCTTTTCTTTTTCTTTTTAAATTCCATGTGTATATAATGACATGACAATCATACTTGTAATGATTAATTCATTTCTTTTCTTAGTTTTGATAGCATTCTATACTTTTGCAATTCATATTCTATCTTCCAACCTTCTTGATGTAGGATAGGTATTTGAGAATATTTTATTTCCTACATATATCTCTACATCAAGAGAAAAGCTCATTACACTATATTTAGTATACCAAAATGGTATAAAATAGATTGGAATTGATTGAAATGGAATCATGGTTAAAATGAAAAATCTATTCCTATGTTTGGAAATGTACATAAAATGGATTTTATATAAACTAGTATTTGTAAAAAATACCCTTAATTGTTAAATATTATAATAAGATTAAATATTAATTAAATAATTTTAATTAATAATTATTAAAGAAATTAGAATGGAATCATGATTTCTCCTTTCTAAGGGCTCGCATTTTCTCTTGAAAGCGAAATTAACGATTCTAAGGAATCATGATTTCAGTTTTTATAAGCACAACTAAACATAGAAAATAGAGTAGAATCCAAAATCGTGATTCTATTTCGAATTAATTTTTGTTTACCAAATGTACCATTAGTGTATATTTGAAGATAAGTGGCAAAATAATTTTGCTAGAAAAGCTTGAATTTTGCCAAAGAAGTTCTTAAGCAACAAAATATTATGTCAATAAGTTTTTCTACTAAAGGAATGCCTTAGAAGGGCAAATTTACAAAGTAGACCAAGTGGCAAAATTTTGCTACTTATAAACCAGTTAAAATTTAGAAATCCAACGACAAAAATTTACAGCTCCACATCAACAAGCATAAAATTTGGTTGCTCATATATATATATGTATAATTTATATAGTAGAAAAATTACAAATATAGCAATTGTCATTAAAACTAAATAAACAAATATATAATTATCATACATTATAGAAGATCAAGTAAACAAATCAATGACTAATTAGATAAATCAATTGAGTTCGTCTAGAAGTAGGATTTGGACCTAGATTTATACTATGAGACACTTGTTAAGATTTAGTTATATTGAGGGGTGGTGGTGGTGGTGAGGTTGGGTTTAGGGGCATATTGCACATAATATGCTCTAAGAGTAGGTAGAGGTTATGACTAATAACTTAGGGAAGAAGCAAATGGTAATAGGAAGTAAGTAGGTAATCCTATTGTACAAAATATATACTTGTACTTTATTTAATTAGATAGGTTTCGGATGGATATTATAAGTCACAAATCAGGTCTCAGGTATAGATTTTTCCAAATCTACTATGACAAGATAAAGTATAAGTGTGGGGTCTTCCTATCTTATATCCATTCTAGAACTTATACATCAAGATATACAAAGTGTACATTTTAAAATACCTTATACTTACTTATAAAATGGTATTAAATAATATTAATAAATAAATAGTAAATTATAATATTATAATTTTTTTATAATAAATGTTTTAGTAAAAAAGAAAAAAATTTTAAGTCTATATAAGTTAATAACCCTAAAGGGCTAAATCTAACATTGCTCCTTTTTTGTTTTTTATTTTTCCTCATTTTCTTTCCTAGCTTTAGGTTTTCTATTCTTTTGCCCTATTCTTTCTCATTTGCTAACTATTAAGAATGTAGAACTCAAAATAATTAAGGTTAAAAAATTATTTTTTAAATTTTATATATTTTGTTATAAATTCTATAAATTTTGCATCTAAATCATTTATAATTTATATATAGATTATTTTTTTAATATTATATAAACTTAAAATTTATAAAAAAAAAAAATACAAATTTTATAGATTACCATATATACCTTATAGGTTTTATAGCGTACAAAAGTATAAAGTAGTTTTAGAATATTATAAGTAGATTTCGATTTTAAAAATTAAAAACCTATACTTTATAAAATATAGTTTTATATCTTATCTACACTATACTGGTTAACTTTTAGCTAGCAATTGAGGATACTAAGAAAGGAATATGATGCTGGGCTTGGCTACTGCTGCCACTAGCCATCTAAGAGCTTCAAGGTAGCCATGGATGGGCAGCAATGGATACGCTCTGATAGTATGCTACTACGATGAATATCTAGACAGGAAAGAGGTGATGGGCGGCTTCAGATATTGGGGGGGCATGGATAATGTTGCTTGGCAGGCAAATTATTTTGACTCACCCTCATCTCTACCATCTGCTGTTTTGGTTCTACTACGTTCTACTATAACGACTGGGCGCTACCGGATTCCTCTAAGTAATACTCTCGTGATTGCGGTTGTGAAGGTGGGATTGGTGCTGTATACCCCAATCTATAGCGGTACCCGGATTTGTGTTCAAGTACATGATTTTTTTTATCAAACAAGCGCTCATCCCCGCTCTTCCGCACGCATCTGTCATCCTCGGAACTGTTTCTCCACCATCTTTTATTTGCATATTACAATAAACTTATGATTAAACCAAGATAAAAATGTTAGAAATGTCAGGAAATAATGCAAAAATCAATTAGTTTGTTATTATCTTATCCTTAGTATTAGGAGCATTTTTAGATGTCAGAACGTGCTCCAGTTTTTTTTTGCTGGTTGTTATTAGTTTATATGTATTTAAGATGTTCTCAAGTAAATGAATCGGTAGCAATTCCTCTGTTTTTCCACTTCGCCCACAACGTGTTTGTCAAAAGTCCTGAACCGTTTTTTCTCCTTATTTTTGCTGCATCTCTTGTTTATAACATCTAGTATCAGAGCTTCTTTTGAGGCTTGTGAAAAGTAGTGCTAATGGCAAACAATACGAATGCATTAAACATCTCACAACTCGCAATTCCAATTTTTCAGGGTAGCAACTATGATATTTGGAGTACAAAGATGAGAACTCTCTTCATCTCTCAAGACTTATGGGAGTTGGTAGAGAAAGACTATACTAAAGAAGGTGTAGCAGTTGAAACTTTGAACGATGCACGAAAGAGGGATGCCAAAGCTCTTTTTTTCATTCAACAAGCCGTTGAAGATGGAATTTTTTGCTTCTCGACTTTCTACTGTAACAAAATCAAAGGAAGCATGGGATATACTTAAAAATGGGTACCAAGGCACAACAAAAGTGCTTACAGTGAAGCTCCAAACACTTCGTAGAAGGTTTGAAGTCTCCTTCATGAAAGATGGAGAGTCTATGCAAGACTATTTCAACAATCTCATGGAAACTGTCAATCAAATGAGGAAGCTTGGAGAGAGTTGCCTGATCAAAAGGTTGTTGAGAAAA
>JBBMOL010000806.1:26627-67779 GCA_037954665.1 Laguncularia racemosa
AATTCGACCCTTTAACCTTTGATCCTTACCCTTATTTGGGTTTGACTAGCTTGCTTGGCATTTTTTAAATAAAAACCATATGTACCGTACTATTATGTAAAAGTTGATTTTTCTAGGAGAATATTACTTGCCATCAAGAAGTCCAAACAAAGTCGACATGAATTTGGAAGATGCAGAAATATTAACTATTTAAAAAAACGTACATATAATTCAAATGTTAAATTATGGTTGGTACATTCATATCCGTGGCATGTCATCAAATTCTATGTAAACAATAAATAAATAAGAGAGATTTACTATACCTATTTCTTTATAATAAATGATGTTTAATTAAATTAGATCATATTTGTATTTATTGTTTATCAGAAAATCTCATAATAAAAATTCGAATTATTACCCATATATTACACGGTCTTTTAACTAATTAATAGAAAGACAAGAACAAAATTGAATAGATACAAATGTCCATCATCTGTGAAAATCCAAAGCTGGAACATATCGAAAATAGTTTGCACAATCCTGAAAGATTGATTATGGCTAAATCCGGATAGCCAATCCAATTGCTCCATCGTGATCCAGGTTATCGCTGAATTCATATCAGCAGCTACAAAAGTAATAAAGAGGAATCATAAGGATATAAACAAGCTAAGTCAGTAATCAGGAGAAAAGCCTTACTTGTAAAAGTGGATTTTGTTCATTCCTTTTTTTATTTTCTAAAAATAATAATACCTATATATAAATATTTCATTTACACGGTAGCCTAAAAAAAAATTGGGATACATATGGGTCATTCTCCTATTCATGGACTCAATATTGTGTATGCGTCCACTAGTATAATTATATCTACATCATCGCATAATAGATCAAATGAAAATAATATGGAAGTATATGAAAGAAAAAGTAGATACATTACAATCACATACAATAATATGACAAAATTAGGCATAATATATTCAAAAGGCTTAATCAACCACAAATTAGACCAAATACGGATGCTCTATCAGAACGAGATACTAATAGGTGAATAATAATGATAAAATATACAACAACTTTTTTGGTAGGTTCTATAGGTTGGGTTGTATTAATATGAAACACTCGTGCTAGTTAAGGGTTTGCATGAGCTAGGAGATGAGGTTGCCTTGATCGTTTTAATATTGGGGTGAAGGGAGCTCTGATATATATATAACTCATGTGTGCATGATAAGAGTATTCATGAACCAGCAGCCATGGCGACCATTCTTCTCTCCTTAGAATTGGAGCGAGGAGAGCTCCTTACTTCTATTTTTCTCCCCAAAAATCACATGACTAGTATTATGTTACAGTACACATATTATGAATTTGTGTTTGGCTATGAAATACAGGACCACAAGTGAAGTGGTTATATAGTCCCCGTTTTGGTGATCCACGATCAAATCCTCCCCATTCAATTTGATTATTCAAAGAACCCTCGATTATATTTAATTATGGCATATTCATCAATGACATAACGGATGCTAATTGTGCCACCAAAGACAGATCGCCACATCATTTTAAGATTTATTATGCTAATGTCCCTTTTTAACTCAATTCTATGTTATTGGTTGTAGAAAGTAATTAATGTACAAAAATATAATTAAGTGGGCATATGTGCTTTAAGCTTTAGAATCAGCAAATTAAATGGAAAAGTTCTTTTCAAATTGAACAAGATGCTTAAAAAGCGTTCTAACATCTTTTGAACTTGATGAATATATCAATTTGGTGTAGAAGTTTAATATTGGTCCGATGTTTAAATTATTAGATATATATTTTTTGATGTTATTATTTTCTTTTATTAACATTTTACAAGCCAATGAGAAAACTTTTGAAAGATAAAAATCCTCTTCTTTTTCAATAGACATTTACTAGTGAAATAATACACCTTCACTATTTATGGCCTATCGAAGGATCAAATGGAATAACCCTATAGAGAGTTTTTTTCTTTTTTTCTTTTTTTTAAGCCGTAAACTAAGAAAAAAAGATCATAAATCCTGTAGACACCAATCTGAGTGAAAAATCAGTCAAAAGCAGCTTTTTCTTAATGCTTTTTTTTTTCCCTATAACAATGGACGAGGGCTTAAATGGCCTGAAAAGCTTATCGTTTTTTCTTCTCATTCTTGTTTTGTTTAGCTCAACCGACCTTCAATAGAAACTTTAATTATTATCGTGGACGGGAATGTATTTTTTTGTTTTTTTTTTAAGTAAAGCTTTGTTCGCTTACCTTTTGTATAATGCATTTCCATATATACAATCCTAATTAGTAGTTGATTTTTGGCAACTCACTAAATTATAGGTAATATGGAAATAAACATAAAGGGATTGATATAAAGAGTAAAAATAAAATAGTTACTATAATTCATAAATCTAGAGAATGAAGTCCTCTCCTATTTCCTCTTAGAAGCCACCGATCCTCTCTCCCTAGAACAAACCTATTGCTCTTATCTCTCAATCAAGGGTTCTAGATTTCTCTGTGTGCAAGGTTTGTCTCGACTAGCATCAATAAAACATGAGATCTCTTCCTTGTTTATCCAAGAAACTCTTTATAGCTAGAAAAATTAAAGGATTTCAGTCTTGAAACCCTTTTAGCAATGGTATGAAATACTAAAAGTACTAAAAACCATCATCAAAGTACTCTAGGGCTACATGGTTCAAAAACATAGTCCAAGTGCAATATTTAGTTTAAAAATAAAATGAGATTCAAAGTCTGAGATCAAAGGCTTACAAGTCTAACAACTAAACCAAAATATTCCATAACCTTCTCACATCACTCAAAGGTAGAAAACAGGAAAATGAAATTAGCCAGTAATATGAAGGAACTACTTGTCACTGCCATCATCCTATAACTCAATGTTGGAGCCCTATGTAAGATACTCATAACAAAATTCATCAACATACAAGTCATCCTCGCTTTGAAAATAATAAAAGGGGAATGAGTAACAAGTAATTAGCACAGAATAGTCAAACATATTTTTGAATGTCATGCATACTTATTTCTAATGCAATAGCATGAATTCATTAAGTTATTTAATTTGAAGTGAAACAAATAATGTGAGAGTACTCATGACTTCAAACACTCTAGAGAATGATAGGAGTCTAACCTTGCTTAATAGGTGTTAAGGGACTATCACGGTATATGCAGCTATCATGATTGAAACTATAAGTGATAACTAAAATCGTCAACATATATTAACTAATCTCATCCAGGTGCTCGCTCTAAATGCTAAGTTTGCCACTATGGTCGTAGTCCATTCCTACCATCCTATATAAGACTTAAACCTTATATAGCATCTAGTTGACTTCTCTCCATTTCCATGATCACTTCATGGGAGTACTAACCCTATTGATTACTTGTCGCTCCAACTTTATGGCTTAGGTGTCCACACTACTTTTGTTACCCTTTGGATTGGGTAATCACACGTAAGCAGTATTACAGATAATTAGGCTAGGTTTAAGTATTAATTTACTTTAGATTTTCTAGATTTTGCACACAACATTCAACTATCTTGTATTTGAAAAGGTAGAGCCAAAAGACGATCATTGATTAACTAGTCCTCAAACTCGTTTAGAAGATAACATGCAATTAAAAAGTAATTATTGATTAGTATTAGCATTTAATTAGCTTAATTAATATAATTGTTGATTCAATTATATTTAACTACCAATTAAGCTCATGAGTATTGATTTAGCATGTAACTAAGTGTAATACCCATTTAGGCTGGTAAACTTATATAGAGGTTCTAGATAAGCCCACCATTTAAGTCTATTTATTAATTTTATATTTTCTTTAAATAATTAGTGAATTAGCTTATTAATTGAACCGGTTAAAAAATTGTGCACCAATTAGGATAAGATTGAACTACTTAGTGATAATTGGATTTAGTTCATCTTTAGGGGTTTGGCACTAATATATTTTATTTTAATTTTTTTATAATTTTATTAATACCTTTTAATTTTAATTTTAATTTTGGATTGGTCTGGTGAATAGATCAAGAGGGAACTATTTCAGTTCATGTAAACCAAGTTTGGACTTATTCGATCCACTCCAAAGGGATGAATTAGTTCCTTTTATCATTTCTTATTTTATTACTTTTTAAATAGACTATTCATTAAAAGGCCCACATATATATCATGTCTATTTTGGATTTTTATGTCTAATATTATAATTGTAAACCTTGAAAATTTTTAAATAAAAAATTAGTATGAAGGAAAAATCTCAAGAAATACATCGGAAAAATGAATAAGAAAAACCAACTATAGAATAGAAATTGCCTAGTGATACGCGAACAAACTAGAGTACCCCAACTTATCCCCTATTTCATCTTAACTATGCACCCTTTGAGTCAACCTCCTAAACATGCCCTTAACCACCTCTAACCAAGCTCATTTTTTTATATTATCTACACCACTCAAAGGGCGATTAGAGGAGCTAAAGATCCTAGAAAAATCAGAACTCAAAGCCACTCCAAGAAGTAGGAAAAAAGGGAGAACTCCAGTGCCCAAAATTGCAACAAGTAGGATCCTTCACTTTCATGTTGATGCTACTTTCTCTCCTTGTAATAATTCTATTCCATAGCTTAGAATAGGGTTATATTGTCTTAGTTTTGTAACTTTCCATGTGTATTGAAATATATTTAGTTTAGGGAAAAGATTAGAAACTATAATCCCCCTTTGAGATGTAAAACCATAGAGCTCACCTTTCCTTTATAACTTATAAATGGAAGCTTTTGGAAAGAAATAAACGAAGATCCGAAATTGAGGATCGCTTGCACTTTTGGACACATGAGATAAGGATCTAATTAAGTATATTTTGGATGCATCTTATGCTTCTTAAATGGTGGAAAGGTGTGGACCATAAATAGACCTCTTAGGAGTAGAAGTGGAAGGAAGTGCAAGATAAACCTAAGACCCTAAAACTATGACTAAGACCTAATTAAATATGGAAATTTCTTTACTTCTAGAATCTAAACATGGAAAAATATCCTTAGAAAAACTATGAAATTAAAAATCCTAAAGGAAAAACACAAATTGGCACCAATTAAGAGAGAAGAGTATAATTGAAGCATTAAAAAAGGACATCACAAGTGCTGGTCCTAAGCTTTGGAATTTCCAGCAAGAAACAAAGGATAGGTGTCGAGTCTAATTTTTGAATTCCCATTCCTAATCCGATCTAGACTAGACCCTATGCTCATCTAATGTAGATCCTCGACTTGAATTAGGAATTTCGTTTGATTTTTGGAGTCGCCACCCAACTGTTGTTGGGAAAATTGAATTAAGACTAAAGGAATAGATTAGTCTTAATTTGGACTACTAGTCGTCGTTATTTCCTCTTCTCGTTTTTGTGAAAAGAGGAAAAGGGAAAACCAGAGTTTCTAAGTCCGGAGGCTAACCTATTAAAACCTTTACGGTTACCACATAATCTCTTGAAATTGTTTCTCTTTAGAAATGTGTTTCCATTTTGTTTCTGTTACTTTTTATTATGTTTTTGAATTATTTCAAGAAAATGATTTTTCATTCATTTTATGGGTTGACCCAAATGGGTGCCTACGTACCTGCTACTGAGGATCAAATAAGTCGTAGTTCGCTTTTCTGGAAACTTTAAGTTTGTTTGTGAATTTTAATTTTGAAATCTCTTTTGCTTTATGTTCTTACCATTTTTGGGATTTTTCTAAACAATTCTAAGCTTAAGCTTTAATTTTATTTTTGAAAATGATTTTAGGGAAAAACATCAATTCTGGATTTATTTGAAGAAAATGATTTTTTTAAGTGCTAAAACTCATTTTTTATGATTCTTTTATAATTTTTGAATTTTTTTTTATGATTTTTATGATCTTTGTGATTTTTTTTGTTATTTTTGTGATTTCTAAGAATTTTGTGGATTTTTGGGGATTTTTGTTGATTTTCATGATTTTTGGGAAGTTTTTGTGATTTTTTTGGGATTTTTGGGAATTTTTATTGATTTTCGTGATTTTTGGTTTATTATCTATCCTATTTTGACATCTAAAATCTTATTATTATTTTCCTAATATTTTTTATTATTTTTCTATATTTTATTATTTATTTTACATTATTAAATCCTAAAAAAACCTAGTTTCTACATTTTCCTATTTATTGAAAATAAAACCTAAATCAACAAATAAATAAATGGCTAAAGAAATAACAAATTAATAAATAACGAATAATAAATAAATTCGGAATAAATAAATAAATAAAATCTGGAAAACCCGATTTACCTAGATTCGGGTCGGTGCGCGGGTTGGGTCGGATTGATCGGACACGGCGGCGGGGAAGGCTCGTTCACGGCGTTTCGGTGGCTTTTTGCAGTGGGTGAGGTGTCGAATCCTAGCTTCTCGAGGTTGCTGAATCCAATGGTGGCGGTGGTTTGCTCCCAGATCGCCTCCTGGTGGTGGTTCAACTCCGGCCGGTGCTTCGCGGTTTTGGGTCTCCTCCGATGCTCTCCGATTTGCACTCTTTCCTCACTTTCTCTCAATTGTGATTCGTGCTTTGGCTTCCTCTACTCCTCCTCTATTTATAGACACTTGAAACCGAGTTGGATAAGCTTGGATTTCCTCCGATTGAAGATGATCGGATTTTCGGTTAGAAAAACCAACTCCGATTTGTGTCAATCCCTCGATTTGTTGCGATTTGATTCAAATTAGATAATGTTTATCTTATTTATGTTGAAGATCTGTTGGATTTGTGCAAAAAATCGAATCAAAACGGCCGAAATACGAATTTTTCCTTCCGCCGGCGATCTCGGACCCGAGGTAGACGACGATCACGCGCCCAGCGCGTGCATTTCCTCCAGCCAATCGGATGCTGCCACGTGTCCTGGATAAGTGTAAAAATTGCAAAACGCGGAAACTGCTCCTCTCACGATTCGAACCCTTGACCTCACACTCGCACCGCGCCTTAGCCCATGGTCCGGACCAGTTGAGCTAGCCCACTTTCCTGATTTTTCTAATTTCGCAAATTGCATATATCCAATGTGATTTTCCTATTTTTTTTTAATATTTTTTGAAAATTCCAAATTTTGTAAAAATTGTTTATTATTTATTATTGCTATTTCTGAAATCATTTTTCAAAATTGATGTGTTTTCCTATTTATTTTTATTTTTTTGAATATTTTTATTATTTTTGGTAAATTAGAGAAAAATTGAAAAAAATTGAAAATTGATTATTTTTTAGAATTATCGATTCCTAGGGCAAACATGGGGTGTTTACAGCTGTCCCTCTTTGTGGTAAAGTTTGAAAAACTTAACTACAAAGACAAACAAAAGACACCATTTTTGGCATCTTGAATGGATTTTGGTAGGAAAATGCTCCAAGATCTAATAATCCTACGATTGAAGATGTTCCTAACAATTCAAGGTAATGTTCCTTGGCGATGGGACATGTCTCCATCATTGTATAGGAATGTATGAGAAATGATAATAGGAAGCGTCTTATCGGACTTGCAACCTTGGAAAGAAAATTTACTCAGTAAGCGCCCTTATGAGCTGGCTACCTGTCAATAGAAGCGTCTTGTTAGACTAGCAACTGTTTGGAGGAATATTTCCGAAAAGTGCCCCGAGAGCTGACTAATCGGTATGGTTTAGGAAAGTGCCCCTCATGGGCTGACTAACCTTGGGTGGAATGCCTTAGGAAGTGCCCCCTATGAGATAACCTTGAGGTAGATTTTTAGGAAAGCGCTCCCTATGGGCTAACTAACCTTTGATGGGATTGTCTCAAAAAGTGCCCCCCATGGGCCAACAATGAGAACAAATTTTTAGGAAAGTGCCCCCTATGGGCTGACTAACCTGGAATTGAACTTGTCTCAAAAAGTGCCCCCTATGGGCTAACCATGAGAACAAGGTTTTTAGGAAAGTGCCCCCTATGGGTTGACTAACCTGGAATTAAATTGTCTCAAAAAGTGCCCCCTATGGGCTAACCATGAGAACAGAGTTTTAGGAAAGTGTCCCCTATGGGTTGACTAACCCGGAGTTGAATTGTCTCAAAAAGTGCCCCCTATGGGCTAACCATGAGAACAAAGTTTTAGGAAAGTGCCCCCTATGGGCTGACTAACCTGGAGTTGAATTGTCTCAAAAAGTGCCCCCCTATGGGCTAACCATGAGAACAAAGGTTTTTAGGAAAGTGCCCCCTATGGGCTGACTAACCTGGAATTGAATTGTCTCAAAAAGTGCCCCCTATGGGCTAACCATGAGAACAAGGTTTTTAGGAAAGTGCCCCATATGGGTTGACTAACCTGGAATTGAATTGCCTCAAAAAGTGCCCCTTATGGGCTAACCATGAGAACAAGGTTTTTAAGAAAGTGCCCCCTATGGGCTGACTAACCTGGAATTGAATTGTCTCAAAAAGTGCCCCCTATGGGCTAACCACGAGAACAAAGTTTTAGGAAAGTACCCCCTATGGGCTGACTAACCTGGAGTTGAATTGTCTCAAAAAGTGCCCCCTATGGGCTAACCATGAGAACAAAGTTTTTAGGAAAGTGCCCCCTATGGGCTGACTAACCTGGAATTGAGTTGTCTCAAAAAGTGCCCCCTATGGGCTGACCATGAGAACAAATTTTTAGGAAAGTGCCCCTTATGGGCTGACTAACCTGGAATTGAATTGTCTCAAAAAGTGCCCCTATAGGCTAACCATGAGAACAAGGTTTTTAGGAAAGTGCCCCCTATGGGCTGACTAACTTGGAATTGAATTGTCTCAAAAAGTGCCCCCTATGGGCTAACCATGAGAAGAAGGTTTTTAGGAAAGTGCCCCCTATGGGCTGACTAACCTGGAATTGAATTGTCTCAAAAAGTGCCCCATATGGGCTAACCATGAGAATAAGGTTTTTAGGAAAATGCCCCCTATGGGCTGACTAACTTAGAGTTGAATTGTCTCAAATAGTGCCCCCTATGGGCTAACCATGAGAACAAAGTTTTTAGGAAAGTGCCCCCTATGGGCTGACTAACCTAATATGATATCTAGAAAGGTGCCTTTATAGACTGACCTTGTAAGGGATCTAGGGAAGTGCCCCTTTTTGGGCTGACTACCCTATTAAGGGGAATGTTTAGACAAATGCCCCACTATGGGCTGACTCATTTTGTGCTTTTGAATATGCTTTCTACAGCCTGAACTAAATGATGTGATGATATGATAGTTATTTATTTTAATATGCTTGCCAGTTTATCGTGGATAGCAACCAAACAACCGAACCTTCGGGCTGGTTTGCTTCTGCTTCATTTCTTCTTATCTTGATACCAGGTCGACAATTTTGATGTGCTCCCTTTCTTTATACACAACGCTCTTTTGACGGTAATGTTATCCTAATAACGCGCTCAGTTTTAATGCTCAAAAATATATAGGATTATATCACAAACCATAGTAAGATTCATTATCATTTTAGTGTCTATCTTTCATTGGTGAAATGGTGGGTAATGTGTTTAAGAATATTTGTTATGGTGTAAATTGATTTGGATTATTGACCATTCAGGGATATTAACTTTGCTTGTAAAAAATAAAAACTCGACTCAACGAAATTTGTATCGAACATTGGCTTTCATAAACATTGGCAAAATTTCAATTCCCTTGCCTAAGGATAATACATCTTTACAGCATCTGTGTTAATGGGGTCTCTCAGCTCGGGACCATCCATCTGAGTTAATATCAGAGCACCTCCTGACAGAACCTTTTTCATCACATAGGGGCCTTCATAGTTTGGGGTGAATTTTCCTCTGGAGTCTTGCGCGTTCGAGAGAACCTTCCTTAACACCAGATCCCCCTTTTTAAAGTACCGAGGTCTCATCTTCTTGTTAAATGCTCAGGCCATTCTTTGTTGGTAACACTGGCCATGACATAATGCGGTAAGTCTTCTTTCATCAATCAGATTTAGCTGGTCAAGCCTCTTCTTTACCCAATCTGATTCGGCTAACCGAGTTTCTGACAGGATTCTGAATGATGGTATCTCAACTTCAACTGGTAGCACTACCTCTGTACCATATACCAATGAGTAAGGGGTAGCTCTAATAGATGTTCTTATTGAAGTCCTGTAAGCCATGAGAGCAAACGGTAACATTTCATGCCAATCTTTGTAAGTTGTTTTCATTTTCTCGATGATCTTCTTGATATTTTTGTTAGCTGCTTCTACTGCCCCGTTCATTTGAGGTCGGTAGGGAGTTGAATTTCTGTGGTTTATGTGGAATTGTTGACATAAACCTGTCATCGATTTGTTGTTAAGATTGGTACCGTTGTCGGTGATGATGGACTCAGGAACTCCATATCGGGCTATTATGTCCCTTTTTAAGAAGCGGACTATTACCCCTTTTGTGACATTGATGTATGATGAAGCTTTTACCCACTTGGTGAAGTAATCAATTGCTACCAGTATAAATCTATGGCCGTTGGATGCTGTCGGAGTGATAGGGCCAATTATGTCGATTCCCCACATGGAGAATGGCCATAGTGCCGATAACAAATGTAGCTCGTTGGGCGGAGCATTTATCTGGTTCACATAGACTTGACACAAATGACAGTGCTTGACATATTTTATGCAATCTGATTCCATGGTTAACCAATAATATCCTAACCTCATATTTTTTGGGCCAACATGTAGCCATTCATATGAGGTCCACATACTCCTTCATGTACTTCTTTCATCAGTTCGCATGCTTCATCTTTGTCCACACATCTCAACAGAGTGGTATCGGATGATCTCTTGTAAAGTATGGACCCACTTAATAGGAAATGGCTTGCTAGCCTTCTGAGTGTTCTTTGGTCATTCTCGCTAGCCATTTCAGGGTATTAACCTTCTTGGAGAAAGGTCTTGATATCGTGATACCAGGGTTTGTTATCTTGTATCTTTTCAATTGTTAAACAGTAGGCGGGCCGACTTTCAATGTCTATTTTCATCGGTTGAACTTTGGCTCCTCCTGTTATCTGGATCATAGATGCTAGTGTGGCTAGGGCATCTGCGAACTGATTCTGAGTTCTCGGGATGTATGTGAAAGTGATTGCCTTGAATTCTTCAATTAGCTCTGTCAAGTGTTGATGATATGGTACCAGTTTAGGGTCTTTAGTCTTGTATTCCCCTCTTGTCTGTAGTATGATGAGTGACGAATCCCCATATACCTCTAATTCGCGGATTCCCATTTGGCAGGTTATTTTGAGGCCAAGAATACATGCTTCATATTCTGTGATATTATTGGTATAGGGAAATGTAAGTCTCGTCGCTGTAGGGAATTGAGTGCCGTCCAGGGATACCAATACTGCCCCAACCCCACAACCGAATACGTTGGCGGCTCCATCGAAAAACAGTTTCCATTTCGGGTCCTACTCTGTCCCAAAGTCTTCTACCGGCCTATCTTCCACTGACAATATATTCTCATCCGGAAATTGGGCCTGTAGTTCTTGGGAATCTGTCTCGACAGGGTGTTTCGCCAACTGGTCGGCTAAGGCTTGCCCTTTCATCGAGTTCTGATTTACGTATGTGATGTCAAACTCGGATAGGAGCATTTGCCACTTAGAGATTCTCCCTATCTAGGCTGGTTTCTCTGCCAAGTATTTCAAGGGATTGTGTTTTGTTAGCAGTTCAATATGGTAATAAAGGGTGTATTGCCTTAGTTGATGCATGACCCGGATTAAAGCACAACACGTCTTCTCCACCTCTGAGTACCTCTGTTCCCCATCTGTGAACTTCTTGCTCAAATAATATATAGAACGCTCTCTTCCCTCGTCATCTTTCTGCCCCAGTACACATCCCATGGATTCGGGGAGTATAATGAGGTATAAGAATAAGGGCTTTCCTTATTTCGGGACTATTAAGACTGGAGGTTTTATAAGGTAGTCTTTGATTGTCTTGAATGCCTCTTCGCATTCGTTGTCCCATTCTATTGCGGCGTTCTTCTTCAACAGACGGAATAGTGGCCGGCATTTGTTGGTGAGCTGTGAGATAAATCGAGCTATGTAATCTAATCTTCCTAGTAAGCTTCTTACTTCTTTAACGGAGCGTGGGGAAGGTAACTCTAATATAGATTTCACCTTGTTAGGGTCGATTCTAATGCCCTCCTAGCTTATGAGAAACCCTAACAATTTCCCTGTTGTGACCCTAAAAGTGCATTTTTCTGGGTTTAACTTAAGCTGGAACTTTCTTAGTCGTTTGAACAATTTTTTCAGGATACCTATATGGCTTTCTCCTTCTTTGGATTTGGCTATCATGTCGTCGACATATACTTCCACCTCACGATGCATCATGTCGTGAAGTATTGCAACCATGGCTCTCTGATACGTCGCCCCGACGTTCTTCAAACCGAAGGGCATGACTTTGTAACAGAAAGTCCCCCATGTTGTGATGAAAGTCGTTTTGGTTTTATCTTCCTCAGCCATTTTTATTTGATTATATCCCGAGAAACCGTCCATGAATGAGAAGAGATGGTTTCCCGCAGTATTGTCTACTAGAACATCAATATGAGGTAGGGGAAAGTTATCCTTTGGTGTGGCTTGGTTCAAGTCCCAAAAGTCTATGCATACGCGTACTTTTCCATTCTTTTTCATGACGGGGACTATATTTGCTACCCATTTTAGGTAGTCAGATACTTCAATGAACCCTACTTCTAGCAGTTTCTTGACTTCTTCTTTGATTTTCAGTAAGATGTCAGGCCTAAATCTTCTCAGTTTTTTTTTTAGGTTTGACATCTTCCCTTGTGGGAAGCCTGTGAACTACTATTGACTGGTCTAGCCCTGGCATGTCACCATACGACCAGGCAAACACATCTGCATATTCCGTTAATAACTCGGTTATCTCACGTTTTTGCTCGGCACTTAAGCTGGTCCCGATTTTGAGGTTCTTAAGGTTTTCCATGCTTCCTAGATTTACTGTCTCCACAGGCTCGTCGATCGAGATTCCGCTTTGTTCATGTTTTAGCCAATTTTCTTTTATTATTTCGCAGTCTAAGATATCGCCTTCAACAACTGACCTAGCAGCGTTGGAAACGATATCATCGTTTTTACTTTCTACCTGCGCGAAATATCCCTGATGTTCGATGGTAGGAGATCTGAGTAAAAAATGAAATCATATATATGTAAGAAGAAAAAAAAACAAACTGTAATTGAACTTGATAAAGAGTCTCAATAAAATTTGTTTAATAATTTTTCTCTACTTTCGAGCTAACCTAGCGCTACTGATAGGATAACAAAACCAATTGTTGAGAGCCGGATGCTGGTTAGACGTGCGGGGAGTTGATTTCCCCTTGCTGTCGTCCTCTTCATTTATCCAGAGCTCTTGATCGACGTTTGCCTTTCAGAAAGATTGTTGAAGAGGTGGGATGCACATCTGGGTGTTGATCAGCTTCTCCTTTACTCTGCCTTTGACACCTTTTGCTTACGCTTCTTCCCTGGCTGTAGGAACGTAGTCAGTGTTAGTCTTATTGCAGTTGTCGCTGTTTGCCATTTTGGTCTTTGAGCGGGTAGTGAATCGGGCTTCTGGGAGGGTTCGGTTGTTTGGAAGCTATTTTGATACTTGGATTCGCATTTTTTTTTTATTTTAGTGTAATGAATGCAAGATTGATATGCACGTGTCACGCAGATGCTAAAAGTAAAAGCGTTGACAACTGATTAACAATGTAGTATTGAAACTTTACTTTTTATTAATATTGAGAATTCTGGAGTTCAAAATGAAATATTACAAATAAAGATCTACTTCCTAGTTCTTTTAGTCTTCTGTTGTGGAGGCTCAGACTTCCCACTGATGACGGCTTCCAATTCCATGACTTTGGCTTGGCATTTCTCTAATTGTGCTTCTAAGGCCTTGTTCCTTCGATCGGATTCTTTGAAACGTCCCTTCCAGATGTCTTTCTTATGATCTGCAGCTTCAAAGTATACCTCCATTCGGGCCCTGACCTGTTCCAGGTATACTTCTGTCTCTGGATTGATCTTGTCTGGTCTTGGTTGGGTGGCGTTTGGAACCTGATACGCTCTTTCCCCTGTTTGGTATAGTTGGTGGATTACAAATTCTCTGGTGGCTTGGAGCTTTCCCACTTCGCCATTTAATTCCTCGAGGTCCACATTCGGGCTTTCAATTCTGGCTTCCCAAAGTGCTTTGACCTCTGCTAGCTTTACAAACTTCTCAGCTACTAACAGGTTCGGATCTTGATAATCAAAGGTAACTGCTTGTACCGAGGGCCGATAAACTATGTCTTGGATAGTGCCGAACTGGCGGACCACTAAGTTTGGGTGATATCCGATGCATCTGCTGATTCCGATTAAAGGCACTGCTTGGAAGTTTCTGCAGGTCAAGATGATTTTGTTACAGTAACTCCACCTGGCTGTCCATAGAATATCTTTGGCACTGAAGCTCCTAATCAGCTCTACCCAACTGTGGCTGGTAAGGTCGTCGGGTAGCTTTACCTTTTCTACACATGAATCCACCAGATCCACCTATTGGGCTAGGGTTTTCCTGACCATGTTCAACCCGAAACACTTGAGGTGGCTTACAAACCATATTAGTAGAAGGTTGAGACTGGAGCGAAGGATCCCATGGCCTTTTTTCTTGAGGAAGTTTAAATTCCGGATCTGTTCAGCCAGTAGAGCCGGGATGTAGGATCTTCCCTCCAGGAATTAGGTCACCAGCTCTACAACCCTGTAGTGGATATAAAAGGTCCCGGTGGGGAACAGTATGGTGGCGAGGGCTATTAAGATGAAAGCGTTCACCCTTCTCTGTCTGTAAGTCTTGGGGTCCCCACACAGGATGTCCTTTCTATCCCCATTGTCCTCTCGGGCGATAAACCAGGCTTCTAAATCATCCATTCGTATGCAATATCCATTACAGTCTGCTAGGGCTTTGTTGACTGCTGTTTTACAGATGCCCAATAATCTGCTGAAGGTACCGGCTGGCCCGACCTCAAGGTCTAGCATATAGATTTGATCAGTTAGTGCTGGAGCCTGTAGAAACTGGGTGTACTCTTCCAGGGTAGGGGTGATCTCATGCGGTCCGATAAAGAAAGCAGCGGGCTCGATTTCCCATAATTGGAGCATGGCCCGGACTAAAGGCAAATTTACCTCTATCTTTGTCAGTGAGAGTATGAGGCCGATCTTTTGCTGGATGAAGGTTTGCTCCTCCGGGTTGTACAAAGTAAACCAATGGCCCAGTACCAACTTCGGGTCCAAAGGTTTGTACACCCATATTTCTTTGCGGAGGAGACGGTCGACTGCATTGCTAGCCATCTATTACAATAAGAAATAGCCTAGTTACAAACAGAACTACAAAAACATTACAGGAAAATGGTCCTGAACTCCAAGGACAAAATAACAAACCATTACATTGTCATTAAATTGTCAACCCCTTATGATGTTATGTATGCAAGTAGGCTGGTTCTAATTGGTTCCCAAGCTCTATGGCCTCCCGCATTCTCGAAGAAATGGATCTCAGGCCATATCAAAGCATAGGGTGGGGTAGCTTAATCGGTCCCGAACGGTGAATCAACTCACTTCGCCCGAAACCTACACAATGGCTCCCCGTCTTAGGTTTCTAGGACGGTCCAGGTTCGACCGCATCTACTCACACAAACATATGTATGCATGCAAACCCCCACAGCAAAGAAAATTCAAAATCTAACTAATCCCTGAAAAGTTAGTAACAGAGTAATAATTGAAACACATTTCTTAAAGAGAACAATTCGAAGAGATTCAGGTGGCTAGCCTACTAACATGCTTCCCCAGTGGAGTCGCCATCTTATCGAGTCTAATTTTTGAATTCCCATTCCTAATCTGATCTAGACTAGACCCTATGCTCATCTAATGTAGATCCTCGACTTGAATTAGGAATTTTGTTTGATTTTTGGAGTCGCCACCCAACTGTTGTTGGGAAAATTGAATTAAGACTAAAAGAGTGGATTAGTCTTAATTTGGACTACTAGTCGTCGTTATTTCCTCTTCTCGTTTTTGTGAAAAGAGAAAAAGGGAAAACCAGAGTTTCTAAGTCCGGAGGCTAACCTATTAAAACCTTTACGGTTACCACCTAATCTCTTGAAATTGTTTCTCTTTAGAAATGTGTTTCCATTTTGTTTCTGTTACTTTTTATTATGTTTTTGAATTATTTCAAGAAAATGATTTTTCATTCATTTTATGGGTTGACCCGAATGGGTGCCTACGTACCTCCTACTCAGGATCAAACAAGCCGTAGTTCGCTTTTCTGAAAACTTTAAGTTTGTTTGTGAATTTTAATTTTGAAATCTCTTTTGCTTTATGTTCTTACCATTTTTGGGATTTTTCTAAAAAATTCTAAGCTTAAGCTTTAATTTTATTTTGAAAATGATTTTAGGGAAAAACATCAATTCTAGATTTATTTGAAGAAAAGGATTTTTCTAAGTGCTAAAACTCATTTTTTATGATTCTTTTATAATTTTTGAATTTTTTTTATGATTTTTATGATCTTTGTGATTTTTTGTTATTTTTGTGATTTCTAAGAATTTTGTGGATTTTTGGGGATTTTTGTTGATTTTCATGATTTTTGGGATTTTTTTGGGATTTTTGGGAATTTTTGTGATTTTTGGGAATTTTTATTGATTTTCGTGATTTTTGGTTTATTATCTATCCTATTTTAACATCTAAAATCTTATTATTATTTTCTTAATATTTTTTAATTATTTTTCTATATTTTATTATTTATTTTACATTATTAAATCCTAAAAAAACCTAGTTTTTACATTTTCCTATTTATTGAAAATAAAACCTAAATCAACAAATAAATAAATGGCTAAAGAAATAACAAAATAATAAATAACGAATAATAAATAAATTCGGAATAAATAAATAAATAAAAATAAATAAAAAAATCTGGAAAACCCGATTTACCTGGATTCGGGTCAGTGCGCGGGTCAGGTCGGATCGATCGGACACGGCGGCGGGGAAGGCTCGTTCACGACGTTTCGGTGGCTTTTTGCAGCGGGTGAGGTGTCGAATCCTAGCTTCTCGAGGTTGCTGAATCCAATGGTGGCGGTGGTTTCCTCCCAGATCGCCTCCTGGTGGTGGTTCAACTCCGGCCGGTGCTTCGCGGTTTTGGGTCTCCTCCGATGCTCTTCGATTTGCACTCTTTCCTCACTTTCTCTCAATTGTGATTCGTGCTTTGGCTTCCTCTACTCCTCTATTTATAGGCACTTGAAACCGAGTTGGATAAGCTCAGATTTCCTCCGATTGAAGCTGATCGGATTTTCGGTTAGAAAAACCAACTCCGATTTGTGTCAATCCCTCGATTTGTTGCGATTTGATTCCAATTAGATAATGTTTATCTTATTTATGTTGAAGATCTGTTGGATTTGTGCAAAAAATCGAATCAAAACGGCCGAAATACGAATTTTTCCTTCCATCGGCGATCTCGGACCTGAGGTAGACGACGATCACGCGCCTAACGCGTGCATTTCCTCCAGCCAATCGGATGCTGCCACGTGCCCTGGATAAGTGAAAAAATTGCAAAACGCGGAAACTGCTCCTCCCATGATTTGAACCCTTGACCTCACACCCGCACCGCGCCTTAGCCCATGGTCCGAACCAGTTGAGCTAGCTCACTTTCCTGATTTTTCTAATTTCGCAAATTGCATATATGCAATGTGATTTTCCTATTTTTTTTATATTTTTTGAAAATTCCAAATTTTGTAAAAATTGTTTATTATTTATTATTGCTATTTCTGAAATCATTTTTCAAAATTGATGTGTTTTCCTATTTATTTTTATTTTTTTGAATATTTTTATTATTTTTGGTAAATTAGAGAAAAATTGAAAAAAATTGAAAAATGATTATTTTTTAGAATTATCGATTCCTAGGGCAAAAATGGAGTGTTTACAATAGGCATGCCATTTGAGAGTCCCAAGCATGATCAAAATGGTTAGGGTTAATTCATTTAGGTTAGAAGATCAAATTAGAGCAAAAAGGAGCCTTGAACCAACTACATACCAGGTGTAACTAAACTATTCAGGCTTTAGTTCCATGTTCTATAGTCGAAATAACCAAAATGACTTCGAAAATGGAAAGAACATTTGAAACCCTTTAAAGCAACTATAAATATGTGAAAAACGGATTTAAAACGAAAAAATTACAAAGAAAATATTAAAACCTTTAAAATCGAGAAAACTAACAAAACTAGCCAAATTAGTATAGGTTTGTTTTGACCCAAACTTATAAAGATATTTTGTCTTAATAGGTGAAACAGTATTTGAGGATGATCTACCACCTAACTATTACAATTAGGGACCACATGGCTAGGTAAGTGACAATCTGATAATTACTGCTCCTTGCTTATGCTTATAGTTAGCACACTGGTGTGTCTATAAAAATCTTATATGTGAATTTAGATTTGTATACAAGGGTTCATTAGGTTCCTATGTGTGCTTGAATGTTATGATTGAATGCCAATTTACATTAATTATGCTTGGCTAATTGATAATTGCTTTCCCTTACATTTAGATTGTAGAAATTGCGATTGTCTATATAAATTGCTATGATTGCCAAGTAAATGGAGTTAAGACTATTTTACCTTAAATGGAACAAATCATGCATCATGGAGTCCTACATGTAAGAAGGTTGCTGGCATCATATGGAGATACAAAAAGGCCCCATGGAGGCCACACTCCATAGGCACACCTTGTCTTGACCTTTAGGAACTAAACGGAACCCAGGAAATGCCACCCTCTGATTGAGACCTAGGAATTTCCTAGTCTGAGGATTCATCGCTTAGGGGTGATTGACTTGCGAGCCATTCACAATCTATACCCTACAAAAGGGCTGAGTATGTATATAAGTATTTTCAAAACTATGGAAGTATATTTCAAAAGTATATATAGACTATATGAATGATCTTGAGAGATAGCCTGGGGTTACTAGAGCGTGGAGCTAACGTATAGTTTGTGATTTGCCAACCCTTGGTAATGGAGGGCGTAAATCCATGTTGTATGCGGTGTTCAATAAACCGCGTATATTGTTACAGTCATGTGATTGCTCATGCATAGCATATATGTGAATTAAATGACTTACTTATTATTTGCTTTTTAGTTTGGTAAGAGGATTTAGCTCACTAAGCCTTATAGCCTACATCCCCATAGACTTCCTTTATTATAGGCACCCATCTGGTTAGAGCTTCGCTGCTAGATGCTAGAGGTTAGTATGGGATGCTAGGGAGCCGTGAAGGAGTGGAGTAGAGAGATTGTTTTTATAGATGTGTTTTATTATGCCCCAAAGGGAGCTTGGGAGTTTCCACTAAAAACTATCATGTCACGTGTGCACTCATTACAAGGTAATCATTTTACGAGTCAGAGATCGTAAGACTAAATAATTAATTACATTGATAACTAATCATATTACATATAATCATATAATAAAAATGTAACTATAGATTCCATGTCCCATGGTCAACCAAGATCGTAGAGAGTCGGAATCCCCTACTAACTAGTAAAATGGAATAAAACCCTAAGTTTCACAAATTCAAATTTTACATCAGGGCCCTAAAATAACATTTCATCTAAATAGTTTACCATTCACAATTCTTACTTTATCATTCTTGTCTTCTAAAAGCTCTTGACACTTCATATCTTATCCCATCCTAAGCTTTTAAGATTTTTACCTACAAAACAGTTTGTGGAGGGGTGAGCACACTACGACTTAGTGAATGGGAGTACAATACTCTCAATACTACACATACATAAGCAATTTCAAATCAAGTTATCAAATCATATGCTATGCATAAATAAACCTATGAATGCAGTATCTCACGTGGTCTTCTGGTACTAATGTGAAGTCTAGGGTTTACGCCCCGCTTGACCTTGGGTTAGGGATTTTAGAGCAACCATCAATGCCTAGGTCTCACAACCAATTCAATTTCTCTTATCTCTTTGATAATTAAATATCTTTTGACTTTAATATTATAAGTTCGAGTGTTCTCATAAATTGAGTACTCTCGTGCCTCATGCACTGAGAAACACCCTTAAGGACTGACTAGACTTGAAATCGTCAAGGCATAATAATCCCTTAGTCACTTAGTTCGCACTTGGCAGAACAGTAATGCTCTAATTACTTCTGGTGAGCCCTATAGCAATGATGGCCTTCAATTTCATGCAATGTCCTATGTAATGCATGTCCAGTTTAAGTAATTGGTTTAGGGTGATCAAACGATATAAAATCACAAGCTAATCTACATTCAAGGCAATAAAGTAAAATAAATAAGATAACTATTGAGCATTTAAGAGTACAATTCTGAGGACAAGCAATAGGAACCCAATCAATCCCACAAGTAGAATCATTACACCTCATATTCCCATTTACCACAACAAGAAGAGAACATGCATTTCACATCATGGATAAAGCACGAAAGGTCAAACTAACCGGATAAAATCAATCAAGCTAGACACTAATTTTTAATTAAATAATAGTATAATATAATCTAAATCACCTCAACCATCTAATCCCTTACTCAGGATTGATTTACAATTATCATTCCTTGACACCTCTATTTTATGGCACTTCTCAAGTACTCCATTTCACACATTCAAGAGTTTAACAAGGTAGCTAAGGATGTACTCTTCTAACATCCTCAATTATCAAAGTCTTAAATTTATAAAAATGTAAAATCATAAGTCTTTTTTACCAGCATCAACATATATAATATATAAAATATATATAACTATATATTATCTAACCCTACTATATGTGCATGTATTTTTAGTTTAGTTAGAGGTTAAGTTAAAAAAAATGTTTCCCTAATTATCTTGAAATTTCTCCATTTTCCTAATACTCACTCACCATCATGCACACACACACACACTCTCCAACCATATGCACACTCACAAACATATACGATTAGAATAGCTCGTAATGATACAAACATATCCACACACACAGGCCAAATTATACACACACAAGATACACAATTCCGATACACTTTTCACCCCATAACACCTCCACTTTACTGCAACAACAGCAAAGGTAGCAGCAAATGCAACAATAACAACATTAACAGCAACAATAACAACATTGATAGCAATAACACACACCACAACTCACACTACATATACACCGCAGCACAACTTCACATTTCACACACTTTCAACTCCAAAATAATAACGACCCCAATAAGTACAGCAGCAACTAGGTAGGGAAGTATACATATACATAACATATCACAACTAAATACAATATATCACAATTAAACATGATACTGTAGCATATCATAGAGCTTCTCACTCACTTGTTTATGGTCATCATTGGTCTTAATTGTCATTGAGTGGTTCCGATGTGTAATCACTTTACCAAACATAACCTCAATGATCAACTACGGTAATTCCATGCAATTCCCATTAACTCCCATTTCTCCTTGATCTCCAATGCCTTTCCACTCACACTCACACATAACCATTTCATTAACAACATACATGCACTTCCAAGACTTCCTTTTTCAACTTGATCACTTGAGCAAGCTGCTTGAATCACCTGCTCTTACATCAATGACATCTCTTTCTCCTATCCCTCGTCAACTCTCTACACTCTTCATCAAGCCTCTTCTTCATTCTCCTCCATCAAAACCTTAATGTCACCAATTCTCCCATCGAATAAGGATGCTTAAGAACTAATGTGTATGTTACAAGACTTGGGTAAATTCCTCTCTCCTTCATCCTCCTATTTAATTTCATGCACACACGTTCACTATCCTTCAAGCAATTCCCTCTTCTTCCTTGGATTGACCTTCCCATTTCTTCTTCTCTTTTTCCCATATTCCTCTTTTCTTTTTCCCATATTCTTCTCAACTCCTTCTTCCCTTTATCTTTCCATTCTCCATTCCTCCACCCACCACAACCCCCCCCCCCCCCCCCCCCCGTTCAATCTCATCTTTCCATTCCTTATTCTCTCTTTTCCCTTTTTCCTTTTCCTTCCAATTCTTTTCCCCGTTTTTTTCTTTTTCCTTTCCCTAACGGCTTCCCCCCAACTGGACGTCTCCCATTCCCTTCAACTCCTCTATAATAAGATACATATATATATATATATACGTAGTCAACTCATAGATTTTTTTTTTTTATTTCCTTTTCCCTATTTCCCTTACCCTCTCCCATTTATCCTCCTCTTCCTTTCTTGCCTAAAAACCTACCTGTCGAGTCTAATTTTTGAATTCCCATTCCTAATCCGATCTAAACTAAACCCTATGCTCATTTAATCTAGATCCTCGACTTGAGTTAGGAATTTCGTTTGATTTTTGGAATCGCCACCTAACTGTTGTTGGGAAAAAGTGAATTAAGACTAAAGGAGCGGATTAGTCTTAATTTGGACTACTAATCGTTGTTATTTCCTCTTCTCGTTTTTGTGAGAAGAGAAAAAGGGAAAACCAGAGTTTCTAAGTCCGGAGGTTAACCTATTAAAACCTATACGGTTACCACCTAATCTCCTAAAATTGTTCATCTTTAGAAATGTGTTTCATTGTGTTTCTGTTAATTTTTGTTATGTCTTTGAATTTATTTCAGAAAAATGATTTTTCATTTATTTTATGGGTTGACCCGAATGGGTGCCTACGTACCTGCTACTCAGGATCAAACAAGCCGTAGTTCTCTTTTATGAAAATCTTTAGTGCATGGGTGAATTTTAATTTTGAAATTTCTTTCGATTTATGTTTTTACCATTTTTGGGATTTTTTCTAAAAAAAAAAACTCTAAGCTTAAGCTTGATTTCATTTTGAAAATGATTTTTGCAGGGAAAACATCAATTTTGGTTTATTTGACGAAAATGATTTTTCTAAGTGCTAAAACTTATTTATTTATTTTTTATGATTTTTTATGATTTTTCTTGTTATTTTTGTGATTTTTGTGATTTTTGATTTTTGTTGAAAATTTTATCCTAAGTTTATTATCTATCCTATTTTGAAATCTAAAACTTTACTATTATTTTCCTAATATTTTTATTGTTTTTCTTCATTTTATTATTATTTTATTATTTTGTTTTTTATTTTTTTATTTTACATTATTAAATCCTAAAAAACCTAATTTCTACATTTTCCTATTTATTGAAAATAGAAGTAAATAAATAACTAATAACTAAACAAATAACAAAAACAAAAAAAAACAATAATAACAAATAATAAATTTAGAATAAATAAACAAACAAAATAAATAAAATAAATAAAAAAAATCTGGAAAATCCGACTTACCTGGATCCGGGTCGGTGCGTGGGTCGGGTCAGTCGGGTCAAATCGGGTCGGTCGGACACGGCGCGCGGGGTTGGCTCGTTCACGGCGTTTCGGCGGTCTTTTGCGGCGGGTGAAGTGTCGAATCCTAGCTTCTTGAGGGTGTTGAATCCGATGGTGGTGGCGGTTTACTCCCAGATTGTCTCCTTGCGGTGGCTCAACTCCGATCGGAGGTTGCAACTTTGGGTTTCCTTTGATCTACACTCTTTTCTCTCTCTCACGCAATTTTGATCTGTGTTCTTGCTTCCTCATCTCCTCCTCTATTTCTAGAAGCTTGAAACCGAGCTAGATAAGCTCGGATTTCCTCCGATTGAAGCTGATCGGATTTTCGGTTCAAAAACCAACTCCGATTCGTGCCCATCCAACGATTTGTTGCGATTTGATTTTAATTAGATAATGTTTATCTTATTTTTGTTGAAGATCTATTGGATTTGTGCAAAAAAATCGAATCAAAACGGCTGAAATACGAATTTTTTCTTCGCCGGCGATCTCGGGCTTGAGGTAGGAGACGATCACGCGCCCGGCGCGTGCGTTTCTTCCAGCCAATCAAATGCTGCCACGTGTCCTAGATAAGTCGAAAAATTGCAAAATGCGGAAACTGCTTCCTTCGCGATTCGAACGTCTGACCAAGCCCCCCTACGCGCGCGCCTAGCCATGGTCCGGACCAGCTGAGCTAGCCCACTTTCCTGATTTTTCTAATTTCGCAAATTGCATATATGCAATGCGATTTTTCTATTTTTTTGTATTTTTTGAAATTTCAAAAATTTGTAAAAATTGTTTATTATTCATTATTGCTATTTCCGAAATCATTTTTCAAAATTGAAGTGTTTTCCTATTTATTTTTATTTTTTGAACATTTTTATTATTTTATGCTAAATTAGGAAAAATTGGGAAAAATTAGGAAAAATTGAAAATTGATTATTATTGAAAATTATTGACTCCTAAGGCAAAAATGGGGTGTTTACAGCTGCCCCTCTTTGTGGTAAAGTTTGAAAAACTTAACTACAAAGACAAACAAAAGACGCTATTTTTGACCTCTTGAATTAGGTTTTAGTAGGAAAATGCCCCAAGAGCTGATAATCCTACGGCTGAAGATGTTCCTAACAATTCAAGGTAATGTTCCCTCTCTAAAAAGTGCTTTATGGGCTAACTAATTGGCGACAGGACACATCTCAAGCATCGAGTAGGAATGTATGAGAAATGATGATAGGAACCGTCTTATCAGACTTGCAACCTTGGAAAGAAAATTTACTTAGGAAGCGCCCTTATGAGCTGGCTACCTGTCGACAGAAGCGTCTTGTTAGACTAGCAACTGTTTGGGAAGGATGTTTCTGAAAAGTACCCCAAGAGCTGACTAATCGGGAGAATCTAGGAAAGTGCCTATATTGGGCTGACTAACCTTAAAATAGATTTTAGGAAAGTGCCCATCTTGGGCTGACTAACCTATGGTAGTGTCTCAAAAGGTGTCCTTATGAGTTGACCCTGAGAACGGATTTTTAGGAAAGTGCCCATATTGGGTTGACTAACCTTTGATAAAACTCTTAGGAAAGTGCCCATCTTGGGCTGACTAACCTTAGATAGAACTGTCTGAAAAGGTGCCCTTATGAGCTGACCCTGAGAACAGGTTTTTTTTTTTTCCGGGAAAGTGCCCATATTGGGCTGACTAACCCTTGTATTGACTTTTAGGAAAGTGCCCCAAGAGCTGACTAACCTAAAATAGAACTGTCTCAAAAGGTACCCTTATGAGCTGACCCTGAGAACAGGTTTTTTCGGGAAAGTGCCCATATTGGGCTGACTAACCCTTGGATTGACTTTTAGGAAAGTGCCCCAAGAACTGACTAACCTAAAATAGAATTGTCTCAAAAGGTGCCCTTATGAGCTGACCCTGAGAACAGGTTTTTTCGGGAAAGTGCCCATATTGGGCTGACTAACCCTTGGATTGATTTTTAGGAAAGTGCCCCAAGAGCTGACTAACCTAAAATAGAACTGTCTCAAAAGGTGCCCTTATGAGCTGACCCTGAGAACAGGTTTTTTCGGGAAAGTGCCCATATTGGGCTGACTAACCCTTGGATTGACTTTTAGGAAAGTGCCTCAAGAGTTGACTAACCTAAAATAGAATTGTCTCAAAAGGTGCCCTTATGAGCTGACCCTGAGAACAGGTTTTTTTCGGGAAAGTGCCCATATTGGGCTGACTAACCCTTGGATTGACTTTTAGGAAAGTGCCCCAAGAGTTGATTAACCTAAAATAGAAATGTCTCAAAAGGTGCCCTTATGAGCTGACCATTGAGGAAAGGTTTTTTCGGGAAAGTGCCCATATTGGGCTGACTAACCCTTGGATTGACTTTTAGGAAAGTGCCCCAAGAGCTGATTAACCTAAAATAGAACTGTCTCAAAAGGTGCCTTTATGAGCTGACCATTGAGGACAGGTTTTTTCAAGAAAGTGCCCATATTGGGCTGACTAACCCTTGGATTGACTTTTAGGAAAGTGCCCCAAGAGTTGACTAACCTAAAATAGAACTATCTCAAAAGGTGCCCTTATGAGCTGACCCTGAGAACAGGTTTTTTTTCGGGAAAGTGCCCATATTGGGCTGACTAACCCTATTAAAGGAAATGTCTAGACACGTGCTTCATTATGAGCTGACTCATCTGGTACTCTTGAACATGCTTCTTACTAAGCTAGATGATGTGGTGCCTTTCATGATGTGATGATAGTTACCTATTTTAATATGCTTGCTAGTTTATCTCGGATAGCAACCAAACAACTGAACCTTCGTGTTGGTTTGCTCCTGCTTCTTTTCTTCTTATCTTGACACTGGATTGAAAATCTTGATGTGCCTCTTTTCTTTATGCACCAAGCTCTTTCGACGGTAATGTTATCCTAATAATGCGCTCAGTTTTAATGCTTTGGAGTAGACAAAATTATATCACAAATTACATTAAGATTCATTATCATTTTAGTGTTTATCTTTCATTGACAAAGTGGTGGGTAATGTGTTTAGGTGTATTTATTGTGATGAGAATTGATTGGGATTGTTGACCATTCAGGGATATTAGCTTTGCTTGTAGAAAAGTAAAAACACGACTCAACGAACTTTGTATCGAATATTGGCTTTCATAAACATTGGCAAAATTTCAATTCCTTTGCCTAAGGATAGTACATCTTTACAGCATCTGTGTTGACGGGGTCTCTCAATTCTGGACCATCCATCTGAGTTAATATTAGAGCACCACCTGACAGAACCTTTTTCACCACATACGGGCCTTCATAATTTGGAGTGAATTTTCCTCTGGAGTCTTGGGCCTTCGGGAGAACTTTTCTTAGTACTAGATCGCCCTCTTTGAAGTACCAAGGTCTCATCTTCTTGTTGAATGCTCAGGCTATCCTCTGTTGGTAACACTAACCATGACATAGCGCGGTAAGTCTTCTTTCATCAATCAGATTCAGCTGATCAAGCCTTTTCTTTACCCAATCCGATTCTGTTAATTGAGTTTCTGACAAGATTCTGAATGATGGTATCTCGATTTCCACTGGTAGCATTGCTTCTGTACCATATACCAATGAGTAAGGGGTAGCTCTCGTAGATGTTCTTATTGAAGTCCTATAAGCCATGAGAGCAAATGGTAACATTTCGTGCCAATCTTTGTAAGTTGTTTTCATTTTCTCGATGATCTTCTTGATATTTTTGTTAGTTGCTTCTACTGCCCCGTTCATTTAAGGTCGGTAGGGGGCTGAATTTCTGTGGTTTATGTGGAATTGTTGACATAAACCTGTCATCGATTTATTGTTGAGATTGGTACCATTGTCGGTGATGATCGACTCAGGAACTCCATATCGGGCTATTATGTCCCTTTTTAAGAAGCGGACTATTACCCCTTTTGTGACATTGGTATATGATGACGCTTCTACCCATTTGGTGAAGTAATCAATCGCTACCAGTATAAATCTGTGGCCATTGGATGCTGTTGGAGTGATTGGGCTGATTATGTCGATTCCCCACATGGAGAAAGGCCACGGCGCCGATAACAAATGTAGCTCGTTGGGTGGAGCATTGATCCGGTTTGCGTATACTTGGCACAGATGGCAGTGCTTAACATACTTTATGCAATCCGACTCCATGGTTAACCAGTAATACCCTAACCTCATGATTTTTCGGGCCAACATGTAGCCGTTCATATGAGGTCCACATACCCCTTCATGTATTTCCTTCATGAGTTCGTATGCTTCATTTTTGTCCACACATCTCAATAGGGTGGTATCATATGATCTCTTGTAGAGTATAGACCCACTTAATAAGAAATGACTTGCCAACCTTCTGAGCGTTCTTTGGTCATTCTTGCTAGCCATTTCAGGGTATTTACCTTCTTGGAGGAAGGTCTTGATGTCGTGATACCAGGGCTTATCATCTTGTATCTTTTCAATTTTCAAACAATAAGCGGGCCGACTTTCGATGTCTATTTTCATCGGTTGAACTTCGGCTCCTCCTGTTATTTGAATCACAGACGCTAGTGTGGCTAGGGCATCTGTGAACTGATTCTGAATTCTCGGGATGTACGTGAAGGTGATTGCCTTAAATTCCTCAATCAACTCTGTCAAGTGTTGATGGTACGATACCAGTTTGGGGTCTTTAGTTTTGTATTCCCCTCTTGTTTGTAGTATGATGAGCGACGAGTCCCCGTACACCTCTAATTCGCGGATTCCCATTTGGCAGGCCATTTTGAGGCCAAGAATACATGCTTCATATTCCGCGATATTATTGGTATAGGAAAATGTAAGTCTTGTCGCTGCAGGGAATTGAGTGCCGTCTGGGGATATCAATACTGCCCCAACCCCACAACCGAATACATTGGCAGCCCCGTCGAAGAACAGTTTCCACCCACCATTCTGCTCTCTCCCAGAGTTTTCTACCGGTATATCTTCTACTGTTAATATGTTCTCGTCCGGAAATTGGACTTGTATTTCTTGGGTATCTGTCTCGACAGGGTGTTCGGCTAACTGATCGGCTAAGGCTTGCCCCTTTATCGAGTTTTGATTTACATACGTGATGTCAAACTCGGATAGAAGCATCTGCCATTTAGAGATTCTACCCATCAATGCTGGCTTCTCTGCCAAGTATTTCAAGGGATCATGTCTTGTCAACAGCTCAATATGATAGTAAAGGATATATTGCCTTAGTCGATGCATGACCCAAATTAACGCACAACACGTCTTCTCCACCTCTAAGTACCTTTGTTCCCCATCTGTGAACTTCTTGCTCAAATAATATATGGGACGTTCTCTTCCCTCTTCATCTTTCTGCCCCAACACACATCCCATGGATTCGGGGAGTATGGTGAGGTATAAGAATAAGGGTTTTCCTTATTTCGGGACTATCAAGACCGGGGGTTTTATAAGATAGTCTTTGATTGTCCTGAACGCTTCTTCACATTCGTCGTCCCATTCTATTGCAGCGTTCTTCTTCAACAGACGGAATAGTGGCCGGCATTTGTCGGTGAGTTGTGAGATAAACCGAGCTATATAATTTAGTCTCCCCAGCAAGCTTCTTACTTCTTTAGCGGAGCGTGGGGAAGGTAACTCTAATATGGACTTTACCTTGTCAGGGTCAATCTTAATGCCCTCCTAGCTGATGACGAACCCTAACAATTTCCCCGTTGTAACCCCGAAAGTACATTTTTCCGGGTTTAACTTAAGTTGAAATTTCCTCAGTCGTTTAAACAATTTCCTCAGGATATCTATATGGCTTTCTCCTTCTTTGGATTTAGCTATCATGTCGTCGACGTATACCTCAACCTCACGATGCATCATGTCGTGAAGTATGGCGACCATGGCTCTCTGATACGTTACCCCGGCGTTTTTCAGACCAAAGGGCATGACTTTGTAATAGAAAGTTCCCCATGTCGTGATGAAGGTTGTTTTGGTCTTGTCTTCTTCGGCCATTTTTATTTGATTGTATCCTGAGAAACCGTCCATGAATGAGAAGAGATGGTTTCCCGTGGTGTTATCCACTAGAACATCAATATGAGGTAGGAGGAAGTTATCCTTTGGCGTGGCTTGGTTTAAGTCCCGAAAGTCCACGCATACGCGCACTTTTCCGTTCTTTTTTATAACGGGGACTACATTTGCCACCATTCTGGGTAGTCGGATACTTCGATGAACCCTACTTCCAGTAGTTTCTTGACTTCTTCTTTGATTTTTAGCAAGATGTCGGGCCTAAATCTTCTTAGTTTTTGTTTTTTAGGTTTGACATCTTCCCTTGTGGGAAGCCTGTGAACTACTATCAACTGGTCTAGCCCTGACATGTCACCATATGACCAGGCAAACACATTTACATATTCGATTAATAGCTCGGTTATCTCACATCTTTGCTCGGCACTCAAACTGGTCCCGATTTTGAGGATCTTAGGGTTTTCCATGCTTCCTAAATTTACTGTCTCCACAGGCCCGTCGATCGAGATTCCGCTTTGTTCATGTTTTAGCCAATTTTCTTGTATTATTTCGTGGTCTAAGATATCGTCTTCAACAACTGACCCAGCAGCGTTGGAAACGATATCAGCGTTTTTACGTTCTACTTGCGCGAAATATCCTGATGTTCGATGGTAGGAGATCTGAGTGACATAAAAAATGAAATCATATATAATAATAAAAGAAACAAACTGTAATGGAATTCGATAAATAGTCTTAATAAAATTTGTTCAATGATTTTTTCTACTCTTGAGCTAACCTAGCGCTATTGATAGGACAACAAAACCAGTTGTTCAGAGCTGGATGTTGGTTGGACATGCGGGAGATTGATTCCCCTTTGTTGTTGTCCTCTTTGTTTATTCGAAGCTCTTGAATGGTATTTGCCCTTCGGAAAGATTGTTGGAGAGGTGGGATGCACATCTGGGTGTCAATCAGCTTCCCCTTCATTCTGCCTTTAACACCCCTTACTTGTGCTTCTTCCGCGGCCGTAGGAACATACCCCAGTTCGAAGGTCCCGTGCTGCCCCTCTTTAAACTGATGGCCCTCCTTGCTGGTCATCATATTCACTTCGTTGAAAATCTGCAACCTCAGGTCTTCTGAACCTTCATCCCCGATGTAAGGTATGGCGGTCTCTTTGTATATGGCGTAATCCTGCTCGCCCAATACTGTAACTATCTGCCCATTTGTGATGAATTTGACCTTTTGGTGGAGACTAGAGGGAATGGCACTAGCAGCATGTATCTAGGGTCGTCCCAGGAGCAGGTTAAAAGACCTTAGGATGTCGAGGACCTGGAAGGAGATGTGGAATACTTGTGGACCGACTTCCACTGGTAGGTTCACTTCCCCCACAATGTCTCTCTTTGACCCGTCGAAGGCTCTGACCACTATGGAGCTAGGTTTTATGTTGCTTAGATCGACCCCCAATAAGTCGAGTGTTGCCAATGGGCAGACGTTGAGGGATGATCCATTTTCGATAAGTACTCGGGAGACGATGGTGTCATTGCACCGGACCACTATGAATAGTGGCTTGGTATGTTGGTCTCCCTCTTCTCCTAGCTCTTCTGGAGAGAAAGATATTTGATCCATGGTAAAGATAAAGTTTGCCACGCGACCCATCTTGTCTGTAGCAATACCCTTTGGGACTTGAATCTGTTTTAGCACTTTAAAGAGTGCTTCCCTATGGGGCTCAGATGTGGTAAGAAGGCTCATGAGAGATATCTGCGCCGGAACTTTATTCAATTGTTCCATGATCTTGTATTCGCTGGCCTTTACCATCTTCGTAAATGCAACAAGACCCTCTTCCTCTTCCTCTGTTTTCTCCATATTGAGTTCTTCGGTCAGGCTCTTATACTTCGGATCGTATAATCTCCCAGAGCGGGTGATACCTCCCATTATAGGACGTTGCTCTTGTTCGAGGGCCCGATAGTCGAATGGTGCAGCCTTGTAATTCTCTGTTGGTACGGGAACATTGAATACATACCTTTTCCTTGGGATTTGCACCTCGAATGATTGTTCCTCATAGCATCGTATAACTCGGGGCTTCTGAAAATTGATCATGTTAATGGTCTTTCCCTCTTCCTTTGCTAGATTGTCTTGCTTCTCAAATTCTAGCCCCCACCCACTAGGCGGCCCTTGCTCAGTTGGGGTGTAAGAATAGTTTACCAGGTACTGAAACTTCCTGTGTGATTCTCCCAAAGTGCCAACCGTGGGGTCCCCGGATAACCATCTTCCTTTAATGTGCGCCTTTGGAGTCTCTCCCGAAGAGGGTTGCTCAGTCGGATTTTGTTTAAGGGCTTCTTTGGGAGCTGACTCTTCTGACGTGATCATGTTGATGGTAGGCCTGTGATTGGGCAATGTGTTGGTGTTGACATTGGGTGCTGGGGTGTTCACAAAATCCAATTGTATGATCCCTGCGTCAATCGAGTCTTGGATTTTGTGCCGGAGCCTCCAGCACCTATCTGTGGAGTGCCCCTCTTGACCCATGTGATAGTCACACTTGAGGTTGGAGTCGAAGTTCTTGGGCCTATATCGGTCGTTGGGGAGTTCAAAACTAATCAAGTTGTCTGCCCTCAACCGGGCGAAGACCTGACTGAGCAGTATGGGGATTGGAGTGAACTGCCTTGGGGGCCTGGCGGCCTGTGTATGACCCATCATAGGTTGCTGGGTTGGGGTATTAGTGGTTTGGAAAGTTACCCGAGTCCCAGGTTTTTCTGCCTTACTAGAATGCACTGTACTGATTGTGGGCTCTTTAACTTTGTTTCCTCCTAAGGGCCTTTGGGTTGGTGTGACCCTAGGAGGTTCCATTGATTGGAGCCTACCAGTGGTGATGGCATTCTCGATCCTGCAACCTGCAGCCACTACTTCTGCAAAACTGGAAGAGGTCTGGCCTACCAAATGTGAAAAGTAAGTTTTGTCCAAGGTATTGACAAATATGGATGTCAATTCCTTTTCAAATATCGGAGTGGCTACCCTGGCAGCTTGGGCCCTCCAGCGCTGAGCATATTCCTTGAACGGCTCAGTAAGTCTTTTTCGGAGACTCCCTAGATCGATTACAGATGGGGTAACTTCGATGTTAAACTTGTATTGATCATAAAAGGCCGAGCTAGCTTTTCCCAGGTGTTGACAATGTTGAAGTCGAGGTGGGCATACCAGACTAATGCGGGGCCTGTGAGGCTGTCCTGGAAGGTCTGGAGCATGAGTTGATCGTATTGAGCATACTTGCTCATTTTCCGGGCATATAGCCTGGTATGCATCTTGGGGCAGCCGGTCCCATCATACTTTTTAAAATATGGGGTCTTGAACTTATCAGGGTATGCCTCTTCCCTGTATGCTGGCAGGTTAGTGATTTCGGCCTGTTCAAAACCATCCGGGCCTTCAATAGTTTTCATCTTGTCATTGAGCTGCTAGAAGAGTCGCTTCTCCATCTCCTTTTGTCTCTCTTCCATTTCCTTTTTCAAATCATCAGAGGTCGGCCCTGGCTGACCTTCGGCTCATACTCGAAGGCTGGGTTAAGGTGGGAATTGATTTCTTCGTATTCTGGAGGCTGTCCCTCCATTGCTTTTCCCTTCCTGGTCCCTGAATACTCTTCTGAGTCGGCTAGGTGTTACGCAGGAGGCTGATGCTTTCAGTCAAGAGGTGAACCTGGGCAGCCAGCTGTTGGACCGTTTGCTCTAGGGATATGATCCTAGAGTCTGAGGCAGCTTCAGCGTTGGTGTTGTGGGGGTTGTCACTGCTGTTGGCCATTTTTGCTCTTGAGCGCGTAAGGACTGGGCTTCTGGGTGGGTTCGGTTGCTTGGAAGCTATTTTGATACCTGGACGCGCATTCCTTTTTTTTTTAGTGTGATGGATGCAAGAATGATATGCATGTGTCACGCGGATGCTAAAAGATAAAAGGGTTGACAACTGATTGACAATGTATTATTAAAACTTTATTTTTATTAATAATTCTGGAGTTCAATAAAAATGAAAGATTACAAATAATGCTCTATTTCCTAGATCTTTTGGTCTTCTGTAGTGGAGACTTAGGCTTCCCACTGATGATGGCTTCTAGTTCCTTGACCCTAGCTTGGCACTTCTCTAATTGTGCTTCCAAGGCCTTGTTTCTTTGGTCAGATTCCTTGAAGCGTCCCTTCCAGATGTCTTTCTTATAGTCTACAGCTTCGAAGTATACTTCCATCCGGGCCTTGACCTACTCCAGGTAGATCTCTGTCTCTGGATTGATCTTATCTGGTCTTGGCTGGGTGACGTCTGGAACCCGATATGTTCTTTCCCCTGTCTGGTATAGCTGACGGATTACAAACTCTCTGGTGGCTCGGTGTTTTCCCATTTCGCCATCTAGCTCGCCGAGGTCCACATTCGGGCTTTCGATTCTGGCTTCCCAAAGTGCTTTGACCTCTGTCAGCTTAGCAAATTTCTCGGTTACCAACAGGTGCGGATCTTGGTACTTAAAGGTGACTGCTTCGAGTGAAGGCCGATAAACTATGTCTTGGACGGTACCGAATTGGCGGACTACGGAGTTGGGGTGATATCCGATACATCCGTTGATCCTGATTAATGGCACTGCTTGGAAATTACTGCAGGTTAAGATGATTTTATCGCAGTAACTCCACCTGGCTGTCCATAGAATATCTTCGGCGCTAAGGCTTCTAAGTAGATCTACCCAACAGTGGCTAGTAATGTCGTCAGGTAACTTCACCTTTTCTATACAGGAATCCACCAGATCCACCTGTTGGGCTAGGGTTTTCCTGACCATGTTCAGCCCGAAGCACTTGAGGTGGCTTACGAACCATATTAGCAAAAGGTTGATGCTGGAGCGGAGGATCCCATGGCCCTTCTTCTTAAGGAAATTCAAATTCCGGATCTGTTCAGCCAGTAGAGCCGGGATGTAAGATCTTCCCTCCAGGAATTGGGTTACTAGCTCTACAACCCGGTAGTGAATATAGAAGGTCCCGGTGGGGAACAGTATGGTGGCGAAGGCTGTCAAGATGAAAGTGTTCACCTTCTCTGTCTGTAAGTCTTAGGGTCTCCACACAGGATGTCCTTTCTGTCCCCATTGTCTTCTCGGGCAATAAACCAGGCTTCTAAGTCATCCATTCGTATGCAATACCCATTACAGTCTGCTAGGGCTTTGTTGACCACTGTTTTGCGGATGCCTAGCAGTCTACTGAAGGTGCCGGCTGGCCAGCCTCGAGGTCTGGCGTGTAAATCTGATCAGTCAGTGCTGGAGCCTGTAGCAACTGGGCGTACTCCTCCAGGGTAGGGGTGATCTCATGCGGTCCGATGAAGAAAGCTGCGGGCTCGATCTCCCATAACTGGAGCATGGCCCGGACCATAGGTAAATTCGCCTCTGACCTAGTCAGTGAGAGGATGGGCTGATCTTCTGCTGGATGAAGGCCTGCTCCTCGGGGTTATATAAGGTAAACCAGTGGTCCAGTACCAATTTTGGGTCCAAAGGTTTGTACACTCGAATCTCTTTTGCGGAGGAGGCGGTCGACTGCACTGCTAGCCATCTATTACAATAGGAAAAAGTCTAGTTACAAATAGAACTATGAAAATGTTACAGGGAAATAGTCCTGAACTCCAAGCACAAAATAACAAACCATTACATTATCATCCAATTATCAACCCCTCGTACGATGTTATGTATGCAAGTAGGTTGGTTCTAACTGGTTCCCGAGCTCTATGGCCTCCCACATTCTCGAAGAAATGGATCTCAGGCCATATCGAAGCATAGGGTGGGGTAGCCTAATCGGTCCCGAATGGTGAATCAGCTCACTTCGCTTAAAACCTACACAATGGCTCCCGTCTTAGGTTTCTAGGACGGTCCGGGTTCGACCGCATCTACTCACACAAACATATGTATGCATGTAAAACCCCCACAGTAAAGAAACTAAAATCTAACTAAATCCTGCAAAGTTAGTAACAAAGTAATGATTGAAACACATTTTTCTTAAAGAGAACATCTTGGAGAGATTCAGGTGGCTAGCCTGCTGGTATGGGTCCCCAGTGGAGTCGCCATCCTGTCGAGTCTAATTTTTCAATTCCCATTCCTAATCCGATCTAAACTAAACCCTATGCTCATTTAATCTAGATCCTCGACTTGAGTTAGGAATTTCGTTTGATTTTTGGAGTCGCCACCCAACTGTTGTTGGGAAAAAGTGAATTAAGACTAAAGGAGCGGATTAGTCTTAATTTGGACTACTAGTCGTCGTTATTTCCTCTTCTCGTTTTTGTGAGAAGAGAAAAAGGGAAAACCAGAGTTTCTAAGTCCAGAGGCTAACCTATTAAAACCTATACGGTTACCACCTAATCTCCTAAAATTGTTCATCTTTAGAAATGTGTTTCATTGTGTTTCTGTTAATTTTTGTTATGTCTTTGAATTTATTTTAGAAAAAAGGATTTTTCATTTATTTTATGGGTTGACCCGAATGGGTGCCTATGTACCTGCTACTTAGGATCAAACAAGCCGTAGTTCGCTTTTCTGAAAATCTTTAGTGCATGGGTGAATTTTAATTTTGAAATTTCTTTCGATTTATGTTTTTACCATTTTTTGGATTTTTCCTAAAAAAAAAAAACTCTAAGCCTAAGCTTGATTTCATTTTGAAAATGATTTTTGCAGGGAAAACATCAATTTTGATTTATTTGACGAAAATGATTTTTCTAAGTGCTAAAACTTATTTATTTATTTTTTATGATTTTTTATGATTTTTCTTGTTATTTTTGTGATTTTTGTGATTTTTGATTTTTGTTGAAAATTTTATCCTAAGTTTATTATCTATCCTATTTTGAAATCTAAAACTTTACTATTATTTTCCTAACATTTTTATTGTTTTTCTTCATTTTATTATTATTTTATTTTATTTTATTTTTTTATTTTTTTATTTTACATTATTAAATCCTAAAAAACCTAATTTCTACATTTTCCTATTTATTGAAAATAGAAGTAAATAAATAACTAATAACTAAACAAATAACAAAAACAAAAAAAAAATAACAATAATAACAAATAATAAATTTAGAATAAATAAACAAACAAAATAAATAAAAAAAATCTGGAAAATCTGACTTACCTGGATCCGGGTCGGTGCGCGAGTCGGGTTAGTCGGGTCGAATCGGGTCGGTCGGACACGGCGGCGGGGTTGGCTCGTTCACGGCGTTCCGGCGGTCTTTTGCGGCGGGTGAAGTGTTGAATCCTAGCTTCTTGAGGGTGTTGAATCCGATGGTGGTGGCGGTTTACTCCCAGATTGTCTCCTTGCGGTGGCTCAACTCCGATCGGCGGTCGCAACTTTGGGTTTCCTCCGATCTACACTCTTTTCTCTCTCTCTCGCAATTCTGATCTCTGTTCTTGCTTCCTCATCTCCTCCTCTATTTATAGGCGCTTGAAACCGAGCTGGATAAGCTCGGATTTCCTCCGATTGAAGCTGATCGGATTTTCGGTTGAAAAACCAACTCCGATTCGTGCCCATCCAACGATTTGTTGCGATTTGATTTTAATTAGATAATGTTTATCTTATTTTTGTTGAAGATCTGTTGGATTTGTGCAAAAAAATCGAATCAAAACGGCCGAAATACGAATTTTTTCTTCGCCGGCGATCTCGGGCTCGAGGTAGGAGACGATCATGCGCCTGGCGCGTGCGTTTCTTCCAGCCAATCATATGCTGCCACGTATCTTGGATAAGTCGAAAAATTGCAAAATGCGGAAACTGCTTCCTCCGCGATTCGAACGTCTGACCGAGCCCCCCTGTGCGCGCGCCTAGCCATGGTCCGGACCAGCTGAGTTAGCCCACTTTCCTGATTTTTCTAATTTCGCAAATTGCATATATGCAATGCGATTTTTCTATTTTTTTGTATTTTTTGAAATTTCAAAAATTTGTAAAAATTGTTTATTATTCATTATTGCTATTTCCGAAATCATTTTTCAAAATTGAAGTGTTTTCCTATTTATTTTTATTTTTTGAACATTTTTATTATTTTATGCTAAATTAGGAAAAATTAGGAAAAATTAGGAAAAATTGAAAATTGATTATTATTGAAAATTATTGACTCCTAGGGCAAAAATGGGGTGTTTACACTACCTAATCATCATGCAACCCCCCTCTCCTCATCGATCCTGTGTCTATATATAAATATGATGATTTGGACAAATTAGTTTCCCTTAAAATACACAAAAAATTATACTATTACATGCTATTCATGCTCAAAATACTTCTACCTAGTGTATTTCTATCTATTCTAATAATTTTCTAAGCTAAATACTAATTTTGATATGATTTGATAATTGTATCAAAATTTCAAAAAATAAACCTGTTTTGTGTAAAATTGGTCTAATTGAGTTGCACTCACCTCAAGGAACACGTTGGCGGTTTCAAATTGTCAATCGAAGATCGGATGTATGAGGTATGGATTTTTTTGTTCATTTTTCCTTTCTCCCTTTTCTTTTCATTTTCCTCCCATTCTCTCTTCTCCTTTGTTCCTCTCTCCAATTCTCTCGTGTCTTCTGGTGGATTCTCCCTTTCTATATCGTTTTTTTTTTTTTCTTGCCAACCTACCATTGTATTATTTTAATATATGTACATATATTATATTATATTATATATTATAATTATTTATATTTTAGGGTTTTATATTTAATTTCGTATATATGACGATATTCATAATTTTTGTGACTTTGGTATTTTATTGCAAAATTTCACGTCTAAGCAAATTTGACTATTCTATACGTAAATATTTACTTGAAATTTTCATTTGAAAATCCTAATTCTATAATTTCAATTAATTTCATTATTTAACTCAATTTTGTTCGTGATTTATGTTTTGAGGAATTTATTTTTTTAATTTAAATTACATGAACTAAAATTAGGGCTTGCAATTGTTTTTATTTATTTGTTTATATACCTATATGTAGGTATTTTCCAACTTACTTTGTTCCCTAAATTTATTTAGTAATATGTTTCATATAATTTGTAATTCTAAGCTTGTTATCTTTTTCCTCATATACAATTATTCTCTTCGATTGTTCTTTATGTCTAATTCTCATTATTTGTTATATTTATCAAATGGATTTCACCTTTTTCCTCATTTTTCTATTTCAAAGCCTATTATTATTCATTATAAATTTTTTGTTATATGCAAATGATTAAAATAGTATAACAAAAAACTTATGACAAATATACATTTTAATGTTATACTATTTTAATATTGATCTACATGCTCGTGAAGATGAAACACGTTCTTGAAACTATTTTGATACAAAACTTTAATCACTTGTTGGGGTGAAAATGGTTTTGATTTTGATAAAACTCTCTATAGAAATCAAATCTTAGAGTAAATCTTTATATGAAAAAGTAATTATCTAAAAACTCATTTGAAAACGTGTTTTGATGATTTTAATTCAAGAAAATGGATCAAGCTTGAATTTTGCGAAGAATGGTTTGAATATCATGAAGAATACAAGAACACATTCAAGGTATTCAAATCTAACTTGGTGAGTTGAGTAGAGAGTTAACTCACTCAAACAATTTCCATTAATAAGTCAATCATCTTTATGCATTAAATATACTAAAAAAAATGAATATTCAATTGTAAAATTTTCAGATTTACCATTCACATTACATGTCATTCAAACTTTGTTAAATCAACTATAACTTAGCATTAATTAACAAATTTCTAGATTTCGGTTTCCTCAAATATGCTTCACTAAATTGAGCATAACTTACTCTCTATCAATTTCCCTAAGAATTTTTAGATTTACGCAAGTTAAACATCCTTAAGTTACTATCAAAATTTAGTTATGAATTTGAAACTTTAAAACACCATATCTTATTTATTTTAACTCCGAATCACTTCAAACCAAAGCTAGAATTTTCTAAATCTCTCCCCCTTTCAAAACCAACACATAAAGTTTATTTAACATCAGATTAATAACTCATTCTTCTATATTACACACCAAAAATGAATTTAACCCTAACTCAACCATTTTTTACTCATTACTTCACCAATCATCATCATTCCAAATCCTTACATCTTATTATCATTCCATAATCAATTTCCACCAACTAACACTCATTCCAAGTTATCAAAACATTATTTTTAACACTTCAAATGCCCATTTAACATTACCCAATTTGACCATTACATAAATTATATCCAATTCATCAATTCTTCTCTAAAAACATATTCCAATTAACTATACCTCTTATCAAAACACCAATTGCACATTTCTCATCATCTATTTACCAAAATTAATTGAGAACATATTTGATTACATAATCAACACATAGAAACATATATATCCTCTATATTCATCAACTTAAAACTATACATATTAATCTATTTCCAATATAACATCAATCAACAATTCAATTAACACCAAAACATAATAATTCATCAATCAAACATGTATCCATTCATCCCACACAACCATAACACACCCATACCTAAATTCATTTCAATTATTTATCAATCACACTCTAAACTACAAATTAAACAAGTAATTAAGTGCTTACCTTTCTCATTTTCTCTTGTAATCTTCCAATAATACCCAAACTTGAAATTAACTTGCTAACTTCAAAATCACCTTCATAAATAAAAAATTATCTATTAGTATCTTAATAAAACTTATAGATCGCTTAATGCTTTACAATAAAACTTAATCCCCGTTATGGTTACCTTGCTCAAATGAACTCTAATGTCCAATGTGAGCTTCCACCTTGCAAAATGATAATTAAACACCTAAATTAATACACTAAATCAAGGATCGAAAGATTTTATACATCATATCTAATTTCTAGAATTCGAAATTGCAAATTACCCATGGTTATGTCACGATCTCTAGAGTTTTGAATTAGCTAAAATTATGGTGTAACACCACTAATTTAGAGATAGAAATCTATTAGTGGGCTTAAGTTAGCTTGTGATTGTGTTTGAATGTGAGAATTAAGGGAGGCCAAGAGAGATAGATGAGAGAGAGAGCGGCTCATGGTCTGAGGGAAGTGAGGAAAATAAGGGTTCTAGAATATTTCAAGCTTAAAAACCCTATAATTCCAATTATAAGGTCATTTACTAAATTACCCCTCTTTAACTAATACAATTTAAAGTCATATGGGTAATTCTAGCTATTAAATATCTAAATTATTTAAATTACCACCTTACTCTACTTAAATATTAATGTAAGGTTAATTTAGTAATTCCATTTCCAAACTTTTAATTTTACATTTAATTATATTTAATTATTACTTGAATTTTGATTTAGCTAAATCTTTTGTTATTTCATAAACCTGAATTACATTTAATTATGGCGTATATATTAATGACGTCTGATTGTGTTACCAAATAGATTCCCATAGTTTCATTTTATGATTTACTAATTTCAGGAAGGTTCATATGCTTCTGTGCTTTTTCTTTTTTTTTTTTTTTCATTTTCCTTTTTACTTTCCTTTTTTGTGTTATTACAGTGGGCATAAAGCATTAACATCTTTTAAATTTGGTGAATAAGGGGAGAAAAAGATTGAACGCTATCAATTTTGGAGTAGAAGTTTAATCTTTGGGATATTTCCTTGATTTTACATTTTTCTAGTATTATTGTTATTATTATTATTATTAAATTAATTGCATTCATCTACGAGCTAAAAATTTTGCTCTTATTAAAAACTCACATAGTATTTAAAAAAATACAAATGAAACTGATAAGTAAAAGGAAAAAGGAATTTAAATGTATTGCTAATCACACATTTAGAATGGCAGGTCAAATTTAGAAGAGATTGGTTAAAAACATGTAATGTTGTGTGAATTAGAGTTGGTAATATAGTATATAACCCTTCAACTTAAATATGATACATACGATTGTAAATAAATTAAATTGTGGTTCCAATTTAAGTTGAGTGATGGGCTTGCTGCAAGTGAATTGCTTTTATTATATTATCATCACATTGCTTAATTAGTATATGTAATGATTTTATTCTACGTCTTGAATTATTTCGGTTTGTATATCATAAGC